>CAUYRT010095781.1:0-10467 GCA_963574885.1 Lepilemur ruficaudatus
CTTCCTAGTTATTCTAAGTTCTTTGTAAAATGAAAATAAGTTTTGGATGGGTCATCTATTTTGTGTTTTCACCGACACGTCCTGGAGTGTAAATGAGTTTGCTCATTCTTTCTAAAATGCAGGTTCAAGATAGAGACAAGGAGACAGAGTCTCGGGGGAAAGAGAAAGAGGAAGTAGAAGTGTGGCTCCTTATCAGACACATGCTTACACACAGGGAGGTCAATTTTTTTTTAACCCAGTTCAACCCAGTTAATATAGGTCCATTGGTTTTGTAGAATTAGCTACAAGATAGTTCCTAGCTAAGTGAAAAAAACAAGTGAGTTTAGTTACAAAGAGAATCAGGGTTTAGACTCCTAGGAAAACTTATCACCTCTATTGCAGTGCCAATGTCAAGAAGGGTGTGAAGCCACAACAACATATGTCTAATATAAAGAACTAGAAGCTGGTTGCTGTGGTGCACATCTGTAGTAGCAGTTACTCAGGAGGCTAAGGTGGGAGGGTTGCTTGAGCCAGGAGTTCAAGATCAGCCTGGGCAACACAGCAAGACCCCCATTTCTAATTAAAATAATAATAATCATAATATAAAAAACTAACATGAAATTTAAGATATTGGAAATAGGTTTCCATTAATAAGAGACTTTTTTCCAAGAGGAAGCACAGTGTTCTGGGAAAGACTCCTGGTTAGGATTCTGGAGTTCTGGCTCTGGCTCTGCCTCAACTCTGTCCCTCACCAGCCACGTAGTATGGGGCCATCAAATTATCATCTTTGGACATGGCTTCCTCGTCTGCAAATGAGGGGGTAAAGTTGATACTCCATGACATCTAAGACTATGAGATATTTATGGAAAGAGAAAACCAGCAACTCTGAGCTAGTAGTGATACCTGTAAGTGTCTGAATATGATAAAAGAGGCCATAAGAATAATCTTTGACTAAAACATACTTTACCAAATAATAATAACAAAGATTAAAAATAAACATTACTACATTTGAAATACGAAATGCAGCTAGTCCATTAAAAAACTTGTGAACACCAATTTAAACTACAAAATAATTTTAGGGACAAAGAGATCATACTTTTCAGAATTTAGCTTTTATTATACTGTCACAAAGGATTATATATTTTCTTTACTGTAAAGTTGATGGCACTGAAAGAAGCAACCAGTGATATATAATGCTGTTGGGAAGGTGGGAGGAGGATGGGGGGATGGGTATATTTACACCTAATGGGTGCGGTGAGCAGTGTTTGGGGAATAGGCATACTTGTAGCTCTGACTGATGGGGTGGGGGTGGGGACAAAGGCAATATATGTAAACTAATCATTTGTAGTCCTATAATATTCTGAAATTAAAAAAGGAAACAATATAACAAAAAAAATTTAAAAATATGCTGTGAACTTTTGCGGGGGGCTTGTTTCTAATTTTCATTGAAATAAATAAATAAATATACCAGAGGAATAATTATTCTCACCTAATATAAGATCAATATGGTAAAGAACTAAAGAATTTCTCACTGTTTATTCTACACTCAGAATTTAATGAAAGCTTTAAAAAATTTTTAGCTATCTCAAGGGAGTTTACAACTAAAATTTTTTAAACATCATAAATTAAACAAAAATCAGTACATTCCAACCTTTGTGGGAGATTCTGCTACATTTTACTTCCAGTTCTGAGTAATGTCTCTAAGGTATCACACTTTTCATTATATAAAAACACTACTCAGGTAGCATAGATTCATAATATCTTAGCCACTTTATAAAAAGTGCCTGTGAATTCTTTTAGAGAATTTAGGATTTGGTCATATCAATCACAAAGTTCACAAACTTTCTAAAGTAACAGGGAAACTAATAAATATTACTGTTCAAATTCAACATGGCAGTATTTAAACATATTAATTTCTCTCTTTATTAACGTAAGTTTCTTAAAATCAAGCTCTGAAATAAATAAAATTTCTATTCTTTATAAAATGCTACAATTAATATTTGTCCATGAAGACTCATACTAGTCTATAGAACATACTATTTCAATAACACGCTTGCTTGAGAATAAATTATTGACATGCAATAACAGATGCATATTTCAAAACTCAAAAAATAACTTTGCCTTCATTCCTTTTGTAGTTTACAGTCATTGCTACTGGCATTTTTAAATAACTAATGTTTATAATCACAGTTTCAACATAGAGTACAATTTTTGAAACTTATTAGCTGTTCAAAAAGCAACATAATAGTTGTGGACTTAATGGCTTTTAAGAATGAAGTATGCTGAATATATTTTGAGAATGCAAAGATACATAAAAAAGATAGAATTATACAGTTAACCTCAAGCCCAACTAGCTTATAAAAAAGCAAGAACATTTATTTTGGTTGAATAATTAGGTATCTGTCTAGTAAAATCTGTTAGGATAATAAAAAAATATACCAACTTTTTGTTTCATCCTCACCGAAGCATCAATATTATTAAAGTGACGTGGACTTGGTATGTGCACAAATTAAAAATGGGAGAGTAAGAAAACAAAATCTAGAACGTTGGAGCTTCAAGGGAACAACCACATAAGAAAGTCATAAACAAATTTAGGAAATTATGTAGATACATAGAAAACTTTAAATAATATTTGATTAGGAATAAAGTAGCTTTTCTGTTGATTGGGATTTCATGGAGTTCCAAATTCTAGGAAGAAGAGGGTTAAAAGATAGTACATTATCTCAAGTCCTAATTTTATTTAGTCAACATATATGTAATGTAAACATTTGAGTTTTGGCATTTCTTAATTATGTTTTAAATTATACATTTTAAGAACTTTTAAATATTGAATCCCTTACAGCAATGGTAAATAATTTTTAAACCTCAACAAAATATGTCAGACCTCAGCATCTGGTAAGGTGCAATAATACACATTTGTTTATTATTCATTTAAAAATAGATTTGCAGGTTTCATTTGATTTTCTTCTAGAAAGATTAAATCACTAAATATGTTTAGGCAGGTATATCTTGGTTCACCACAATTAATAATAAACTGTGTTTTTTTTCTGAAAAACATCAAAAGCAAAAATGAATAAGCTGTCATTCTTCTAGTAGCATTTCCATTATTAAAGTAAGTTGCTAAAGTATTATTGCATTCAGAGTTTAACATTTAAAAAAGTGAAGTTGGACCTGACAGATACAGGAGATTTTCACCATCTAATTTGAAAACTAAACAAACAAAAATTTTCTTCACTAGTCTGAAAACAGAAAGATCTTACACATTAACAATTGAAGCCCAGTTCCTCAATAATCATCTATACTTAGAGAAACATCAGCAGAACTGATGCTATTAGGGAAAATTACCCAATTTGGAGAATGCTGAGTGGATAACGCACCAAGATCTGCTTGATAGATATGAATTAGATGAGAGTTAAATGTGAGATAGTGTTCATCCACTGCCCTCAACTTCTCTTGTCCACTTCTGATAATCACAGCTAATCAGAATTCATCCCTCTTGTCAAAATGCCTCAGCATTAAGATGACAGTGATGAAAGTAGAAACAGAGACAGTGATTGGAGGAGATGAATGCATTGAAAGCAGCTGAGAGGGCTCTACCATCTCATAAGAGAGGGATCAAGAGGGCCAAACAGAACTGACAGATGTCGAAGCAGTAATTTCCTGTTTTTTTTTTAATTTGTTTTGTTTTTACATGTTTGATAAATTTCAACGAGTGGGAGTGGAAGACTGTTGCTCTGTTGGGAAACCAGTGAACACAATAAATATAAAAGATTTAAAAGATTTATACAGAACTCTTAAGAGAAGCCTGAGTGAAGTCAGGAGGCCTAACAGGGGAGCCTGTTCAGGCTCACACCTACAGGGTGTGCCAAGTTGTGACTGGGATGGTTTCAATTTTTTGAAGTGTATTATCCAATTATGTCCACCAAGCCATACCCCACAGCTTTCATCCCCTTAAGGAGTCATTGCTTTTAGAATCAATTACAAGAGAAAGAAAAGTATCTTGCATTCAGAAAGGATTTTTGTTTTTGCTTTTGTTTCTAGCATGGCAACTCTGATGTACTTTCTTGTCCATAAAGAGAACTATCAGGGAAACTGAAGAAGAACTGGAGTTGAGAGAATTTTTCTCCATAATTTCAAAGCTATTTGCATGAACTTTCAGTTCACTTCCTTCCTCACTTTCTCTTTGACTATCCATAGTGTCTAGTATTGTGATTATTCTTAAATTAATCTTTGGTGTTTTTGGTGAACAAAATAAAATAGTAAGGCTTTTCTGACCTGGAATTCTTCACAAAAGAAGTAGCACAGAAGAAAGAATATAATTGGCCGGATGGAAATTTCCTTCGTGAAAACCCGTCAAAGTACACTATGACTATATTTTCAGGTGTACCTGTATACATTTTATTTGTATTTACCTATCAATTATAATATACTTTATTTCTTCAATTTTAAAAGACTTTTTCAAATCCACTATATTTACCACTGCTTCTAAATTAGTTACTGAATTAGATGCGAGTTCAAAAGGTCTTGGCTTAGCTTTATATTACATACTTTAGAATTTATACTCAGATTCAAATTCAGGTGAAGCCAAGAGACATATCATCTAATGGGAGGAAGCCTGGGAAGTACCTAGTTATCAGGGATTTTAACATGATATACTGTATATGGAAGCTCTTGATAGTGTTATGTTTTTTTTTTCCATTTTCATGCACAATAACAATACCTGACAAGATTTAGGCTGGCACAAGTATATTGTATGTCAACGATGTTTCAAGATTTATTTGTCTCTTAGTCGACTCACATTCCTACGAGCTCTTTGATACACAGAGCACAAAGTAGCTTAACACTGTTGCTATTAGTGCTCCAACCACACTGAAAACACTTCATTAAACAGCCTACTGCAGTGTAATTGTTTAATAATATTTTGATTAGGTTGTTTAGCAGACAATCCATGCTGTAAAACATTCTATTGCTGTCAAGTGAATCACTGGCAAAAAGGCTACTGCAAAATACTTGAGGCCTCCTAGGAAAGAAATCAAAATGGGATAAAAAACAAACAAAAAAAACCTCTAAGTCACTCTTCTCTTATGACCCATTGTATTAATTTCCCATAGCTGCTGTAACAAATTACCACCAACGAAGTGGCTTAAAACCACACAACTTTATTATCTTACAGTTCTGGAGATCAGAAGTCTGACATGGGTTTCACTGGGCTAAAATCAGTGTTAATAGGGCTGCACTTCTTTCTGGAGATTTTAAAGGAAAATCTATTTCCTTGTCTTTTCCAGCTTCTAGAAGTTTCCCACATCCATTGGCTCATAGTTCTCTTCCTCCAACTTCAAACCTCAAAATGGACAATCAAGTCTTTCTCGCATTACAACACTCTGACACTGATTCTCCTGCTGCCCTTCTCCATGCGTAAGGATGCTTGGGCCCACCCACATAATCAAGGATATTCTTCTTATTTTAAGGTCATCTGATTGGCATCCTTAATTTCCCTTTGCTATGTAACATGCATATTCACAGGTTTCAAGTATTGGGACATGGACATCTTAGTGGGAGCCTGTGTTCTGTCTACCACACCTGACATGTAGCTTTGTGAAAGTTAGACAACTTGTTTTCTCCAGACAGAATCACATTTCTTTAGGTGAATAAAGTGGTAATTTTAAAAGGAATGTTGTACCTTGTATTGTTGTTCTTTGATCATCTGCATTTTAGCAAAGAATCATATTTTAAGGTTTTCTGTCAAGACTGGTTATTGTGAACTCTTCTATACAAAAGTGCTTATTAGGTTCTTAACATATGAAAGATGGTATTCTATAAGCCTAATGGCGAGACAGACTTTCTGTACTCAGGAGAAAAAGGAGGTTGTTTCATTCCTCCTTGACATTCTAACTACTGGATATCAATAAGCTGTGGTTCTAAAGAATGAGGACATAGGCTTACATAGTTTTCAACAGTTCTTCTTTAGTGGCAATGGTAAATGTGAACCTTTTTGTGATGAGGGACTTTGCTGACTCTGATTGCTGACTTCGAAAAGTAGTAATCTTTAGCATCAAACAAAATAGTAATTTCCCAAGATTTCTTACTGTCAATGCCTGTTTATTGAAAAAGTCTGCATAATTATGTTGAGTTATGAATTTTTGATGTCATTTTGCTCAGTGAGCAGAGGAAAAATTTCCTAATTCTTTAAGATGTTAGGCAGAAATATGTCGATATTGGAATCAAGTAAAATATTTTGGTTTATAGAATCACCAACTCCAGAATAATAACGATACTTTAAATATCATCTATAATAACTTCCAAACTTTAGGAATTTGTGTCCAAAACTCTGGTTTGGAATATTAATAATGTAAAGGAAATTGATATTTCTGAAAACTTGTTCCATCTTGCTTGTTCTGAATATTAATAACATCTTCTTAATATCAAAGTGAATTACTTTTTCTTGTTTATTTTAATCTGCTTGGTGGAGTTTGACTCCTTAATGGTTGTGTAGAAAAATTCTTATTTCTGTCTTTAGGACACCCTACAAATACTTAAAGAAAGCTGCAATCTATGCTCTTGGATAAAATAAACATCCTCAATCCCTATGATGACTTGGAGTCTGCTCACTTCATCAGCCTGGTCAAATACATTTAAATGGAGTCCAGTTTATTTCAGTATTTCCTTTAAAGACTTGTTTATGGAAGGAAATAACTATGTCCTAGACATAGTCTGAGCAGATTTTCCCCACCCCTGTGCTTATGTACCTCATTTTCATTGACATAGACAAAGGCCCTATGAATGATACAAAGCATCACAATTCAATTTTTATTTTTAAAGTGTATTTTCCACCAATAGTGGTAGTGTTTTTATTCTGCTTTTTACTTCATTTTAATTTGTTTTACCAGTGTTGTTACTAATTCTTCCTTATCCTCTTTTGGAACTATTAAATTTTATCTCTTGTTAATCAACTTTTCATCTTTTATTTTTAATCTGAAAAACAAAACTTTGAATATGGTTTCATTTAACTTCATCTTATTAGATGTAATCCTAGCTGACTGAAGGCTGTTGGGATACTCTCTAACCCAAAACTTTCCGATTACCTTCCTATGGTCATGTCAGCTGCACAGTTGATTAAATGCCCTGGATATCATCAATAAAGTAATGGATAAAAAGGTGAATGAGATCAGTCAAAGAGTCTGAGAATGTCAACAAAGTTGCTCTCCAAGTGCACAAAGTGACACACTACCAGCAAAGGCTTTCTCACTCACCCAATTGGAATATTAGCTATTGCAATACTTTTGAAATATCCATTTATTTTTTTATTTAGGGCCCTTGTCACTTTTCATATAAAACTGAATGCAAAATGTTGGTGAGAAATACTAGTCACTTAACTGTTCCTTGATGTCAATGTCATACTGAGATACTAAACTATGATATTACCATTATATATTAAGCATAATTTCTAGTCCTTAATTAAGCATTACAATCACAGAACACAAAATTTAGAATTAGGCAAATATTTAAGCCAGAAGAGATTCTAGAAATTGTTGAGTATGATTCTCTCATTTTACAGACAAAAAAACTGCAGCCCAGGGAGGTTAGAGACCTCTGTTAATAGCACACAACTAAACACTAACAGAAGAAAACTCCCATTTTGAATCCAGTGATTTTTTTCATGTTCTTGTGGTATTTCAGACCAGCATTGTTTTGTTAAAATACATGTATTAGACATGTGAAGAAGTTGAAACCTGGAGTACGGTTGAATGTAGCCAATTCTTCCTGCTGTCTTATGAATAATATATAAATGTTAGTTTTCATACTTTCAGGAAATTACAAATTTCAACAATGAATTTGATGAAAGTTTATAAGAATTTGTCACTTCTATAACTAATACTGCATTATCCCTATGTAATTTGTGTTTTGATGTAAAATGTTTCTGAGGGAAGTAAGGGCATAAGAAGGGAGGATCTGCTACCAGTTTATATGATAATTTGCCAGTCTCTTGGGAACTACCAAGATTTCACCTGTCATTGAGCTATGCATGAGTGGAATATTTAAAAGATTTGAACTATAAAACCACTTACTGACTTTCACATCATGTCATTCATTTACATACTCATGTATATATTAACATGTGTCTTAATGTGATAGAGACAAAAGACCATTTAAAGGCACTGCTAAATTAATGATCTTGATAACAAACACATTAGCACCAACACTCTTTCTTCTATTGAACAAAAATTATTAGAGCTCTTAAGTATACCTGTTGAAATTTATAACCATTTGTTATTAAAATTAAAAAGACATTTATCTATTAACATATTGTCTTCAATGGTGGACAACAATTTTAATGATAATTTTTTTGCATTTTATTACCATATCATAGTTCTACATACTAGGGTATACATGTAATATTTTCATACATGTATACGATGTGTAATGATCAGAGTAATTGGAATATACATCATCTCAAACATTTATCTTTTCTTTGTGTTGGGAACACCATGTATTTTTAATTTCAGATTATTACAGGGGTGCAGATGTTTTGATTACATGATTTGCTTTTGTGCAGTTTGAGTCAAAGTTAGAAGTGCGCCGATCACCCAGATATCATGCATTGTAACCATTAGGTGTAAATTTACACATGCCCTCCTTCCCCTTCCCATCTGCTTTGTTTCTGTTGAGTTTTACTGCCATATGTGCACATGGAGTTGATCAATTAGTTCCAATTTAATAGTGAGTACATGTGGCGTTTGTTTTTCCATTCTTGTGATACTTCACTTAGAAGAATAGTCTCCAGTTCCCTCCAAGTTGTTACGAAAGATACTAGATCACAATTTTTTATGGCTAAGTAGTACTCCAGGCTATACATATACCACATTTTATTACATTTTTTCTACCTTTTAATGTTTCTACCTTGTTTCAAACTGTTAAACTCTACTACCTAAAGATAATATTTCAGAAAAAAGAATCTGACTTGGAGTTCTTGCTTTACCAATATCTTTAGTACGTTAAACACACTCCATAGAAGAGGAAAGTTTTGTGGGACAAATGAGAAAAGTCTTATTATTATTAGGTGTGGCCTTATATTAGAAAGTTAGAAGTGTCTGCTTGGGTTATGAAAAAGATTTAAATGATGTATTTTTTTCTGGAAATTTTATTAGCAGACAAGATATAAGAAACATTAGAGCATTTAGAGTCCTTCCTTATTTACCTCCTTCCCACGAAAGTTTATTCTTTATATCTTAATTTATTTAGGGATAGTTTAATGTTGAACATGTTTGCGTGAAACAGATCTGCTAGTTAGACATTATTTTTGGAATCTTAACTAGTTAACAAACTTGATTTTACATATAAGTATATATATAACATATAGTTCTAAGAGCTTAAAATATCTGTTTTTCATAATGAGATTTTTTAATTCATCTATTTCCTTGTATGACTATCACCAAGTATCATGTCCTAAAAGTAAATTGGAGCCAAAGTAACTCCTGCTTTATCATGGATAAATATCTTGCATAAGAAACATGAATAATTAAGATTACCCAAGTCATTGCCTAACATTAGAAGAAAAAAAAAGTGATAAGTCGTATAGAATAATTATTAAACTGACAAAGTTCCAGCAAACAAATTAGCCCACAACCTGCAATCAACCTTACATGGTTATGAGCTGAAGAATAACTGCAACTGCTACCAACTGGAAGTCTTTAAATGATTGTGGCTACAACTCAAAATAAAACCAAAATGAGAAAACATTTTCTGTTTTCTCAGAATCTTAAAATAGTACAACAAAATATCCTGCAGTGTTTCATTTGGTTTAATTCACTAGCTAGTGAGCAGTTAATCATATTTAAAAATCACTATTTAACTTTTAACTAGTAGTCTCTAGTCTCAGAGTACTTCATGGAATATGTTCAGTCAAAATCTAAATTGAATTACAGTAGTTAATTTAACTAAAACAGAACAGGGGAAAGGTCACCAATTTAATATCACTCTTTCCAGTGGTAAACACATGCATGACTAATGAATATTTTAATTAACAACCATGAATATAATTTAACAAATATAAGTAAGTCAAACATAACTCTTAAGATAGGACATGATTAATCAAGCTTTGAAAACTTGTCAGATCAGGTCTGCAAGGAACTTGGTATATTCTCATTTTAGAAGAATAAGATCTTCAGCATTTTTATGACATCATTATAAAGCCAGTCTTTTTCATAATTCATTTTAATTTAGATTTTCATCTGAAAAGCATGCAATCCAAAACTAAAGCAAACAAATTCATGTTTTTATCTTTACTTTGCTTTCAGCAGAACTGTTTTTCAAAATTTCTATTTTTAAAACACTTAAGAAACAAACCAAAAAAATAGCATAATCTAAAATGCCAGGATGCCTGGAACTTAAATATTGGACTAATGTATGTTAAGGAATTTGAAATATTTTCCAGGAAAAATATTTTAAAGTGTTAGTCACTGAGTAGTTTTTTGGCTACCATCAAAAGAT
>CAUYRT010095782.1:0-109010 GCA_963574885.1 Lepilemur ruficaudatus
CACTGAAAATAGAAATAGAAAGTATAGATGATGACTCCCCTATTTTTGCCAGCCAATTTAGTGTTGGTGGTCACATCAACAGAAGGTCCAAAGCCACCAAATAAGCTTTCTTGGCTGTGTTCATCCAGGAAAGTTATCTAGAAAGACATCTGGAAAAGAAAGTAGGACCCTGAGTATACATCAGGAAGAAATTGGAGTTAAGACCAGAAAGGGTCATGCAGACCCTTGACTACAGTTGCTATATGACTATAGCGACCAGGAGACTGGTTTTCTTCCAAGATCCCTTCTTTTGCCTGGCAGGTAAGCCCAGAATTGAGTAGTGACATTTTAAATCTTGCTGTGCCAGCTATGTCAGGCAAGCTGAGCTGATGGAGGATAGAGTCCCAGGCTTTGCCAGAATAATGCCCATTATTTTGCTGGCAGCCCAGCCCTAAAGAGTTCTAGAGTATTACTAACCCTCTAAACCACTCTCTTTTGCCCACCTATTTTGTCAAATTCTCAGGTAGTATCTCTAATTCTATGACCTGTACAGCATCTCTTTTTGCTTCGGCTCCCCTGACATGCTCATATTCAGTTCAGCAGCTTAGTGGTGTGCCTGCTTCAAGCCCTTGTGACTCTCACCATTGGATTGAAACTACAGCCCTCAGCACATTCGGCTGACAGGCCTTGGATGTAACTAGAGGGGGAAGCAACTGTCAGAAGAGTCCAAATGTGAAATAATGGTACCCAGATGAAAGTGGGAACATCAGGGCTGCAAAGGGAAAGAAGGATGGTCATGTCTGCCCTATCTCCAACACACATCCCAATGCATCCATTCCTCCCTGCCCACCACTGTTATAGCTGCCCTTCTGCAAGCTGCCATAGCCTCATACCTGGCAACTGGAGTTGTCTCCTCACTAGTCTCCCTGCTCCTGCCTTTACTCCCACACAATCCATTTTTCAGACAAAGACTGTTGTTTAAAAATATAAGTTGGACTGTGTCTTTACACTTCAATCTCTCTCCTGGCCTCTGACTGCAGCTAGAATAAAGACAAAACTCCTTCTAGAAGCCACAAGGCCCTACACCATCGAGCCCCTGTCTGCCTTTCCCATCCTCATCTCCTTCCTATCAGTCTTCCCTATGCTCCAGCAGCACGACTCCTTCTCACATCAAGTCTGTGCTACTTCACTGTCTTGGGCCTGGCTATCACCTCCCCATAGAGCGTATTTCTTGCAGATCTCCATTTGGCTAATATTTACCATTTAAATGTCAGCTCAAGCATCATCTCATCAGAGGCCTTCAACAACCACCAACCTCCAACTCTCACATCGCTCACTCCCACTCCGCCCACCGTCTCTCATTAATCTGTTCTTATTTCCTTCATAGCACATCCTACTGTCACGTTGACTTATTTGCTGTGCTCCCCAACTAGAATGTCAGCTCTGTGAGGGTAGAGAGCCTGTCCATCCTGTCCGCCACCATATCTTTGGTATCACACCCCACCCCACTTCACTCCAGCATAGTGGCTGAGGTAGACTAGTCCTTTGCCAAATATTTAAAGAAAGAAAAGTGGGAAGAAGAAATACAGGGAGAGAGAAAGGAGTGAGTAAACACCTTGGATTCTGACTAACTGTATAAAAGGAAAGGTGGAGTTTTTCAAGACTGATGTTATTTCTAAGAGAAATAGCTAAGTAACAGACAAAAGCTAGGAACTGAAGTTTCAGGGTAAAGGTAGCGTCAGATGAACACTAACAGGTGGAGAGTTTAAAAGAGCGGATTGACCAAGCAACTGCAAAGGGCGCTGGGCAGTTTAACTCCTCCATCAAAAAGACATGTGAACTCATGGCCCTGAGGTTCCTAAGCAGCCTAGGAGGCAACCTTGGGCATAAGACTCCATTCTTGTACAGTTTCACCTTGCGGGGTTACCGGTCTCTTTTGCTTTCTTTAGGCTAAGTTACAACAGCTGGAAGCTTCCTATGCAGACCAAGAGAAAGAGCTATTCAAGGTAACAACAGGGACTTCAATGTTACTTCTCTTTAAGGAAGGAAAACTTGATCCTCAGTCAGACAATCTAACACACTCCTCAAATGATTTACTTTTAATGAAGTTCCAGATCCAGGGCTGTTACGGGGCTAGGGAGGGAATGAAGAAGTAGAAGGTGAATGCAATCCCCTAGGCTACCTTCTCACTAACATTTTACAGAATACATTCTATAGTCTGTATCTTCCACATACTAGCCTCTCCCAATCGCCCCCAAATAATTTCCATTTGGACTACAATTCTCATGTGGCTTGTTCATCCTCAAAGAAAAAAAGAAAATAAATTGATAGGTACAGGAAAAAAATGTCTAGAACAATTAGAAAACCACATTTAGGGTCTGAGACACAAGAGGAAACATGTATGCTTTTGTACTCATAGCAATTTACTGAGGGAAATTTTGATTCCCCAGGTCATGGAGGACTATGCATTTGTGGCCCAGCTCTGTGAAGATCAAGCCCTCTGTATAAAGGTACAGCCTCTCAGTAAAGGGACACCAAAGCTTTCGTTAAGGTACAGGGTGAAATGGAACCGGGCTTTTCAAAGACTGCTGTCTAGGACAATTTTAACTCTTTAAGGTGGCACTACCAAGAGACGTTAAGGCCATCAGCACCCCAGTACCAATATCACTATATTGTCCTCTTCCTCCCTGGTAATTACCGCCCTGGACTCCAAATCTCTGTGCTTCTAAATTAAGAACTTCTGTTATTTATAATCCAATTATGCCCAGGAACCTTCCCAATAGCGAAAAAGTGAGAGATCAGAAGAAGTGGCGGGGTGGGATCTACAAAAGCAGAGAGAGTGGCAGTGGGAATACTAAACATCCATGGTACGATGTAGTAATAAGTGCTTGCTATGCTTAGAAAAATTATAAAGCTTCTAAGTAGTAACCGTGGCATCCTTTATTTCTCTTTAAAGAAGTACCAGGAAACTTTGAGGAAAATAGAAGAAGAACTAGAGACTCGGTTCCTTGAGAGAGAAGTGTGAGCGTTGGCAAACAAAGGAACATCCTGGTTTTAGTGGTAACTCCACCTCAGCCTGAGCCAGAGCAAATGGTTCTCGGACCAAATCCTACTTGGAATTGCATAAGCCCCAACACCACATGTCTTCGCCCTCTGTTGATGATCTGGTTGACCCCTGCTAGACCACACCAACTTTAAAACTCTGGTCCTTTCCTGATCTTTCTAAAAGACTGCAGAAACACATCTCCCTTCATAATTCCATCACATTATCACACTACTATTTGGATTTATATTAAGAGCAGAAATATGTCCTTTAAAAAGTGTTAGTGGTCAGCACCTAGATAAGTAGGGTATTCCTTACATTTCACAGAAAGGCTTTAAAACTAACACCATCCTCACTACCCCCAAACATATGGAAACCCTCTATATGGGATAGGCATGAAACTTATCTCCAGACACACATGACACCTACCACATTATAAAACTCAGAACTGTACACTGTATGGAACTATGAACATTTGAAATTATAAATAATAAATAAAGGGAAAACTCCCCCCCTAAAAAAAGTACTCTCTAAGTGTCAAGAGTCTAAGTGGTGAGAAACCAAAACCAAAATGTTCACCTCCATTTCTTGACCTTTTTTGTAAGTTAAATCTTAACTTGATCCAGAAATATTTCAATTTATTTCATATTTTAGAATCTTGAAATCAAGTCCAAAAGACCAAAACTGAAATAGCCTCCAAACAGGCCGAGTACAAGCTGTGGCCTAGGACCCAGGGTCTTGCTCCTAAAGGACACCTTCAAGTCTCTCAAGATCCTTCCTTGCTCAGCATTTGGGTGTAGCTTGACTATTAAGCTAAGATTCTAGAACAGGGTTGCCCACAGGAATTTTCTGTGCTGTTCAATAGGTAACCACTAACTCCATGTGACTATTGAGTACATGGAAGACGGTTAGTGTGACTGAGGAACTGAATTTTTATTTTAATTAATTTAAATTTAAAGAGCTACAGGCAGCTAGTGGCTATAATATTGGGCAGTGCAGCTTTAGAATATAAAGCTGTTCTTAAATAACCATCATACAATGTGAGTATTTGAGTGCACTTTATTCAGTCCCTGTCTTGTTTCTTTTCTCCCCAGATCAAAAGTCTTGAGCATGAACTCTGCAGGAAAAGAACATAACAGCCAAAACGAGGCAAGCTCTCCACTCCTTCTTCAATGTCTCTTCATGCCATTGCCTTTCAAAGAAGTTTTAAAAGACCTATAAGCCACCAAATACGTAACCAATCTTCCTATGTGCATATTCCAAGAACAGTACAAACTATAATTCCAAAACATTCCAACCCTAAACAAACAAACAAACAAGATGCTAAGGACAATCTGCCTTCCTCTTTTACAGCCATACAAATGACAAATGTTTTTAAAAAACTAGCCTAATATCTAAGAGCATTCAGAATGGAAGC
The DNA here is from genome assembly GCA_963574885.1 of Lepilemur ruficaudatus. Classification (NCBI taxonomy): domain Eukaryota; kingdom Metazoa; phylum Chordata; class Mammalia; order Primates; family Lepilemuridae; genus Lepilemur; species Lepilemur ruficaudatus. The sequence continues at coordinate 4,440 of CAUYRT010095782.1, forward strand.
AAGAAGGGACATTGAGGGTATGCTGTATAGAAAGTAGGCCAATACTTGGCACGCACATCACCCCTCCCGTCTCCTGCAATCACAGCACTCTTCCCTGATGATCCCAACACGATTTTGAATCTTTCACAACACGGAGCACCAGGCATCTGTCACCATGTAGTCACACAGTTGGCCTGTGAGTTAAAACACAGGAAGCCATTGCTTCTTTATGATACAGGTTCAGTGTCTGTTCATATCTCACACCGTGAAGTCACTAACACACATGCAAAGGTCTGAAGGAGACAGAACAATTGGATATAGAACACTAGTCCTCTTGGCCTGCTTGATATAGGGCTAAAAGTTAAACTTTTGCTAGACTCTTGTAATTTATATTGGCTTTAGAGCCAGGGTTGACAATCACCAGAAATTATATTTAGTCCAGATAAATGGTCTTAATAACCTCAGAAAAAAGAACTCATCTCATCCTTAAAAGCAAATATCAGCCATTGACCATTGTCCTGGCGCCATCCACATGTTTGGATAGACATTAGACCATGTCCATGATTCCCATTATCTTGCACAAGTCATTCCAGCCCCTAAGCTTGCATATTCTACTCAACAAACAAAACTCCTGAAATTAACTGGACCTACCTCTCTAAAACCAAGTTTGGCAGGGCCTGATGTGTCCCACCATCTATCCCCAGTGGCCCGTCAAAGTATTCCTTCTAACCACCTATTAGAGAAAAAAAAAAACAGAGTTGTCTTCATCAGGCTCTTCGGAGTCCCATCATGGTTCAATGGCCCTAGCAATGTTTGAGCAACTTACAGAGAGGCTGCCTGAGCAACGGACTGTCTGGCACACCACTTTATCTTACCAACCTCTGGAACCAAATGTGTAATCCTGAAAGTTTCTTTCTAATTCCAATTCTTCATTTCCACAGGCCTAAAATGTGATCATAGTTCTTCTTTATTAATCTCTCAAGGAAGTTAAAAGGACAATAAAATAACTGAGAATTTTTTTAACTCTAATTCCATAACAGATTACTGAGAAAATACTTTGCAAGAGGGATGCCACAGAAATCCAGGATATATTCTCAATTTTAGATTTTTATAGCTTTTAAAACTTATCTCTTAGGATATGCTTGTATAGCTTTCATAGCCTGTACTCACAGGCTCTAAGGGTCACTGGCTGAGTGGAAGGCAAAATGGTACAGTTGAGAGAGCCAAGAATAGGGATGCAGAGGACCCAGGTCCTGGACCTGGCCCTGCCACTCACTATATGACCTTGGGCAACATACTTTACCTTTCTGTGCCTTAGTTTATTCATATCAGTATGTAAAAAGGTAAAGACAAATAATAATTAATATACAGAAAGCTTTTGTCTTTGAAAATTAACATGTGCTCATGCATATAAAAAGAATTTGTAAAATGCTGTCTACCTATTACATTTAACTAATGGCTCACTAAATATCATTTGATGCTATCTTCCAGAAATTGCTTATTTATCAATGTCCTTTCTTCTTCTACCAGGGTAATTCTATCCAAAAGAAGGCAACGTTATTCAGTAAAAGGTAAGTAAAATTTCTTCAAGTAAACTTCCTGTAAAACCGGGAGTTCTACTTAGCCATCCTGGCAGAGAGCAAAGTCTTGACAGACATACCTTGTACATGCAAATGAACACACACACACACACACACACACACAGTCAAGTCAGCAAACTAGTAACACTGACTACATTTCTCAATTCTAATGTCGTAACTTCCTTGTTTAAAGATAATTTGTAATCTCAACTTTGCATTATTAGAAATCAACAGCCTAGTAGAAATGAGAAACAGGAATCTGATCATCTAATAGAGATGTGGTAAATCTCATATTCACTCCCCTTTCCCTTTAACAGTTTGAATCAGCTTTGATGTAGCTGGCTTCCTACTAGCATCAGTAGATTAGAGATGAAAAGAGGACTGCTAGATGCAAGGATACCACTGCCTAGCAGCAGATGGAAGAGAGAGACAAGAATTGTGAAAAAGAGCACCTAACAGTATCCAGTAATTGTTCAAAACTACTTGTTAAACCGAATAAGAACTTAAGAATCAAACACTCGAGTGGATATTAGTCCTGAGGGAATCACTGTGATAGCAGAGGAAAATTGGTATTCAGGAAGCCCCTACATTTTTAAGAAAAGGTCAAATTATGTTCAATATAATCTGTTTAAGAAGGCATAAAGAAACATATATTCAAAGTGGTATGAAATATGATTTGGAAAGAGTTCTATCAAAATGGTTAACATAAAATTATTGATGCTTAAAGGTCAGCTTCAATTGTCCGGAAAATTTGCTTAAGGAAAATACCCCTTCCTATCAGATAAATGAAGTATTACATATTTCAATATCCCCAAATATAACATCCCTAAAACAACTAGCAGGATTTTTTCCAGCACTCCCAGGCTGCCCTCTTATACTTTGACACCAGTGCCTAGCATGGAATTGCTTGTGTATATTCCTAGGATGAGGACTGTCTGCCTTAAAGAGGGTTTGTGTCCTGAAGGGAACCTGACTAAAGACGTCCTGCAAGTCATCATGTCAAACCACAAATGTCTTTCCTCTTGTTCTGCTCCAACATCTCATGGGGCACCAACTCAAGAGACAAGAAATCTAGACTATTCCAAGGATTTTCCCTGGGAATACAATCCCAGGAACCTTCTCGTAAATATTGTATACAGTTTCAGGGAGACTGGTGGAAAGAGGTTTGTCAAGGGTTTTTGATTCTAATTCTGACCAAGATGCTCTACTGGAATAAATACTGGTTCCTGTCACCAAGATCAACCCTAGGGAAAAACTTGAGAAAACTGGTGGGGAAGAGGCTATTTCTGACTGATGGGTGGAGGTGGGTAGTGAATTTGTCCTGGGGCAGAGGCAGCCCGGAACAGCAGGGTTAGAGCAATACAGAAAGGAAACAGTGGAGGTGCTCATGCAAATCATATTAAAACCACAAGGCCTAAATAATTCCTCAGTTAAAGAAAAAATCAAGACCACTATAGGGAGGTTTTTAGAAATTTATTAGGAATTCTTAAAGATAACAAGAATGGAAGAGAAATAACATAATCATGGATAGAAAATTTTATGTCCTAAAAATGCCAATGGTCTCCAAATGATTAATATACTTGCTTCAGTTCCAATCAAACTCCCCAAAAGATTTTTTATGGAATTGAATAATATAATTCTAAAATATGCTGAGTAGGAAAGAGTAAAGGGTCAAGAATAACCTGGACAGTTTTAAAGAAGAGCAGAAAGTGGAAAACATGCCCTTCCAGATATCAGGACTTACATGAAGCTAGAATAACTATAATAGTGTGGTATTGGCACAGGAATAAGACAATTGACCAGTGTAATAGAACAAAGAGCTCAGAAATAGTGTACATAGAGAACTTTGTGACAGTGACTGCATGTCAGAGGGGAAACGAAGAACTGTTCAATAAAAACAGCAGGGGGAAAAGGTTATTCATGTGCAAAAATATGAGGTTGGATCACTATATACAGGATATACAAAAAGCAAGCCCAGCTATGTTAAAGATGCAAATGTCAAAAAAAAATCTTTAAAAATGCATATTATTTATCTATTGCTGCATAATAAATCATCCTAAAACTTAGTAGCTTCAAATAATAAATATTTATTATCTGACAATTTCTATGGGCCAGGAGTCTGTGATCTGCTTAGCTAAGTGGTTCTAGCTCAGTGTCTATCAGGAGGTTGTGGTTAGGATGTTGACCAAAACCTACAGAAGGCTTGCCTGGAGCTAGAGGTTCTGTTTCCAAGGTAACTTACTCACACACTCTGGTAGTTGGCAGGAGGTCTCGGTTCCTCACCACATAGAACTTTCAATAGGGCCCCCTGAGAGTCCCCACAACCTTACAGCCGGCTTCCTCCAAAGAGTGAGGAGGAAGCTGCCATAACTTTATGGCTTAGTCTAGGAAGACACACGCTGTGACTTCCACCATATTCCATTCTTTAGAAGTGAGTCATTAAATCCAGTTCACACTCAGGGGAATCTCTTAAAGAGAGGAGTAACAAGGAATTTTTAGACATATTTTTAAACTACCATAGACTTTTTTTTTTTTTTTTTTGAGACAGAGTCTCACTTTGTTGCCCGGGCTAGAGTGCCATGGCATCAACCTAGCTCACAGCAACCTCAAACTCCTGGGCTCAAGCAATCCTTCTGCCTCAGCCTCCCGAGTAGCTAGGACCACAGTCATGCGCCACTATGTCCGGTTAATTTTTTCTATATATTTTTAGTTGGCCAATTAATTTCTTTCTATTTTCAGTAGAGACGGGGGTCTTGCTCTTGCTCAGGCTGGTTTTGAACTCCTGACCTTGAGTGATCCTCCCGCCTCGGCCTCCCAGAGTGCTAGGATTACAGGCGTGAGCCACTGCGCCCGGCCCTACCATAGACTTTTAATAGAAAGATAAGTATCTTTCAGGCCTTGGGGTGGGGAATGATTTTTTAAAACAGGACATAGAAAGTATTGATCCTAATTAAAGAAAATATTGAAAAACTAGACTTAATTAAAATTAAGAACTTCCATTCTTTAACACCTTAGAGCAAGTAGAAGTTACACAGTTGGGAGAATATATAACAATATACCCAATGGAAAAGGATGGATATCGAGAGCATATAAAGAACTTCTACAAATCAATAAGAAAAGCCCAAACCGCCTAGTAGATAAATGAGCAAGAAGAAACACGTAAGACTAATAAACCTATGAACAAGTGTTCAGCATCACTGTTCATCAGGGAAATGCAAATAGAGACCATAATGATATATTACTTTATACCCATTTAACCAGCAAAATTTTTAAAAATCTGACAATATCGAGTGTTGGAGAGGATTGTGGTTCCACAGAAATGAACACCTTGCTTGTGGGGTATAAATTAATGCAACTACTTTGGAAAACAATTTGCCACACAAACAAAAACAAAATTAGAACTAAGAGAACAGGGTTATTTTAGATAGTGATAAAGGCTACAAAGAAAAGAAAACATGGTGGTGGAGAGAGAATAACCAGCAGGCCAGCACGTGGGAAGAAGCTGCCTGTCTAAAGGGTTGTCAGCAAAGGACACAACAATTCATGGAAGATATTTGAATACAAAGAAGGAGCCAGACGTGCATCCAGGTATGATTTTTGTTGGTGTTGTTGTTCCAAGTTTCCTAACCTTTGCTTAACAGTCCTTTTACTTTCTCTTTCCAGGATTTTTCGCTATCTCTTTTTCACCACCCTATTTTTCATCAGACTGCTGGGCTACATGTTGTTCCATTTAAGTTTTATAAATCCAGATCTCCTTGTCATTATACTGCCCAAGATCCTGAGCAGGAGCATCTTGTGGAAACTAAGAAGCTTCCTCTTTCCATCTCTCACCCTTGAGACAGAGGACATGTTACCTCACTGATCCCTAAAGAAGTATCCTTGAGTGACAGAAGGCAAGTGGGATCCGAGCCTGGAGATGGGAGATGGTGGAACTCGTGGAGGGAAGTGCTTTCCTTCAGTTTTTCCCCTGAGGTTTGCCTGCTTCCCTACCTTCTGTCTCCATGTCGTCTTTCCAGTATTAACTGTGCCCAGTAAAGAACTCTGTCAATGGGTTTCTGTGGCTGTATGGATAAGCTGAATCATACCTGATAGTAAGCAAATTTGACCATCTTGGCAATTATATAGATATTCAGCAAAGTTAGAGTTGATTGATTATTCTAGTGAATCTCAAAACTCTAAGAGACTGGATCCCTGAAATGCAGACAATTGCTCACTGTTTATGTCAGTTAGAATTCTTAGAGTGTAAGTGACCTTAGCTTAAGCTAATGTATAGCAAATACATTTATATATTTAAATATAAATATGGAATACAAAGTCCATGAATATGTCTGTAGTTTCAGGCAAGGCTGGAGCCAGAAGCCTCAAAACGATGTCATAAGGCTTCCTCGTTTTCTCTCCTCTCTTTGGGTGGGCATCTCCTTTGAGTGGCAAGATGGCTGCCAACAGCGCAAATCCTGCTCTGGCAGATTAGCAACCTAAGCAGAAGGAAGGTCTTTTCCAATAGCTGCAGCAGCAAAGTCCAGAGAAGGACATAAACGGGCCTCTCTGGGGTCAATGGCCTGCCCTTGTCCCACAATCAGTGCTGCCAAAGGGATGGAAGTATTCCAAGCAGGAGTCTATGTCCAACTCCTTGTTAAGGAATAACTGAGGTAAAGGGAGAAGAAAGAGATAAGGAAATCCCTAAACTGTATGGAGTTTGTTTCCCCCAGGAAAGGGGGCTCAGTTCCCAGGGACAGGAAAAGGGATGCCAGGCAGGCAAAACTCTATGTCCACTTAATCGCTAAACTTTACCAATTAAACAAACTCTTAAAGTTGTAGCTTAATTCATGTATCTTCCCACCAGCAAAAATGATAATTTCTCAACATCATAGGTGAGATAAACTGCCAGACTACTGCAGAGAGCTCAGTGTTAGAACCATGTAAATCAGATTGGTAAAGCAAACAAGCATTCTAAAGTAAGTAGTACCTGCTGCCTGGTATAAACTGCTTCACCAATTCAGGAGAGCCTACGTATGGTCACATCTCTTATTTCACCAATCAATTGCTGAAATACCCACATGCCTTATTAACAGAATATATCCTAACTTCCTCTTGAAGTTTTCCCTCCCTCCTAAATTATCAGGAGGCTTGACAGCTGTGAGGTTCAAGGGTAGGGAAGCGTCATTCTGGCTTCCTCACCAACCAGAAACAAACTTCAACCTCCTTGGTCCACTGCCATTGCTTCATGAGACCACACGATGTCACTGTTGAAAAGTGGTCCTACACAAGGTGATCAAATAATTTGTTGCACAAATTGAGACACATTTGGTAATAGAAAGGAACATTATTAATAATTATGCCAAGACAAGAGAAATCAGACAGGATTCCTTCAGAAAACTAGGACGTATGGTTACCTTTATGTAGTTCAAGATCCTGTTCACCCTGTGCATTTTGCTGAGGTGAGTGGACCCCATTCTTCAACGTTAACTGCAGCCAAAGCTGCCCCATGCTTAGGATCCCCACGCCAGACTCAAGGTGCACCTCTTCTCCTGTTCAAATACCCAGCCCTCTACTCTAGAGTCAGATTCCTGGAGGATCAGGTTCAATTCCTGTTTCTGCCTCCCTAGGACGCCCTTCAGTCCAGGAAGGCAGCTACGCCCTGGAGATCCACCCCTCCGGAGGTCAGGAGTCTTTCCTTCTGAAGACTCAACCCTCAAACTCAACGGGCCCAATGATATCCCCCAAAGAAGGGTCCAAGGTGCACACTTTTCCTTCCAAGTACTTTCCACACTCTTTTGGAACTTCTGTGCCTGGAGAAGAGAAACAGTGGCTTACTAAAAGCAGTGTTTCATTTCTATGCTCAAACCTGGGTTTTCTAATCTGCTATGAACTGGCCTCTGTAAGCCTTCTACATTTCAAAATAATTATTTCTCAGAATGATGAGCTCACATTCTCATGATTTGAGGGAAGACAGAAAAGGAAGGAGAAAGAACATTTGTTAAATCCCTAGTACTATAGTTTTGGACATACAAAGATGAAGAAGACATAATATCAGTCCTCGAGAAGGTGGGGAGGAGAGACGGATATATCACATGTGGACACATTAAGTCCTACAATAGAAACATAAAGGAGGGACTAATTCCCCGTGTCTATGTGCAACAGAAGATGACATCAGATCCATGGATCATGCTAGACTTAGAGAAAAATGACATACCACATACAAAATAAGCTGACCACGTGTTAGCAAATCCATTATTTACTGAAAGACTATAAGCATCTTCTGTCCTAGGGGAATATATCACATGGAAGTAACCAAATAGAAGTACCAAAACAATTAAACAACTTTCTTAATCTGTTAAATTGTCTGGCATTGGTAAATACAACACCAGGGTTCAAAGTAAATCCAACTTTAATGCACAAATACCCATATTCTGATAATACAAAGAGCTCTGAGATATTTACTCATGACCCTGTCACCCTAAATGGAAATACCCAACACCACATCAATGCCTTGAGGGTTTCCAATAAGGTCTGCGTTTTGCTCACTGCTTCTTCCTCCGCTGAGTGGCAGTGGACTTCTATGATTCAACGGACCCTGGCAGTTTGTTCCACTGGGTGGTCAGTGCTGCATTAAACTGGACTCCATTCTTGGCAGAAAAGAAAGATAAGATGCAGCAGGCTCCCATTTTACCAGCATCCTGCCACAGGATAGAGCAAGAAATCCACACCCTCCAAACTCATGAATTTGAAACTCAGAACCATTTAAAAAAAAAAAACTTTCACACATTGTGGTTTTAGAATCATTTATTTTAAGAAACCTTTAAAAAATTTTTCCTTTCATGAATATTTCATTATTCATCACTATATTTTCTCTGCTGTAGCTAAGTGGAATAATGCTAAGAACAGTTCAAATTATTGTAGAGGACTCCAATCTAAAATGCCAGCTTAAAATCTACAGGATTCCCCTTTCTGTTGTTTAAAGTAAAGGTAAATGTTGACTGCATTCTTTGGAGTCACGCCCAGAATATAGTTGCTGAGGGTGTGAATACAAATCACAGATATCTGCTCAGAAGGTAACGAGAGCCAGCAAAAAAAAAAAAAAAAAAAAAAGTGGTCCCAGAAGGCAGAGAAAGCCAGCAAAATGGTTTTCACTATGTAACATTATTACTGTAGAAGGAGATTCTGTGCCATTTTAGATGGTTTTATTTAAAAAGAAGAAGAAAAGAAAAAGAAAGGTTGATCCCTTGCCAGTGTTAACTTTTGACAATAGGCTGGTGGCTCACACCTCTAAATCCTAGCACTCTAGGAAGCTGAGGTGGGAGGATCGCTTGAGGTCAGGAGTTCGAGACCAGCCTCTACAAGAGCAAGACCCCACCTCTACTAAAAATAGAAAGAAATTAGCTGAGCAACTAAAAAAATAGAAAAAATTAACTGGTGTGGTTGTGCACGCCTGTAATCCCAGCTACTCAGGAGGCTGAGGCAGGAGGCTCACTTGAGCCCAGGAGCTCAAGGCCAGCCCGGGCAACATAGCAAGACCCTCATCTCTAAAAAAAAAAATCTTTCTGGTAAGGAGCAAAGGTAATAGCAGCTTTTCTGTGTTTGCAGTGAAAACTGGGAAGGGAACATTCATATGTACAATGGGGTCAGAGACTGCCTAGAAACAATTGTAAGGGAGGTAAGCTGCTGTTGGCTGGCTGTCTTGCTGCTCCTGGTGAATATTTACAACTGAGACTGGCTATAGGCGCCAGCAGCTGGACTTGCAAGCAGTGCCTTGATCATTACAGACAACTGAGCAGCTTGCTGTGGCTGTTGGAACCGTGCGCTTCCCTAAGATTTGATCATGGCTGCATGTTTCTCTCATGACCAGTAGAGGGCACTGTTCCATGACGCTTGGGATCGTTCAGACGCTAGACATTTATGTTAGTAAATTATATCCCTGCTAGATGCAGACCAGATGGATCAAGGTCCATGGTAAAAACAAACCTGTCTCGTTTTTCACAGATTCACAGGCTCAAGCCAGATGTGAACGTCAAGAACATGGATGATAAAGTATTATACATGAGTACTCAATCCCAAGGGCTGAGTCACTATATACAGTTAAACTCTACCTAAAATCTTCAGAATATGTGCTCTGGGTGGGAGGATTTGCTTTACACCGTCTCTGTCCTTAAAGCTGTGCCCACCTTGAAGCAGGACTCCAAACTTTGATAAGTGCCAAAAATATATCTCATTCCACAATGCTATATATATTAAATTATATATATATATATATCAATACTTCCCTCTGTGCACATGTGTGCTCGTCAGTTAGTTACAATTTAATAGTAGGTACATGTGGTGTTTGTTTTTCCATTCTTGAGGTACTTCACTTAGGAGAATGGTCTCCAGTTCTATCCAAATTGTTGCAAAAGGCATTAATTCATCCTTTTTTACAGTAGTAAAAGAAGAAAACACAGAAGATCCAAAGGATCACATATCCTTAAATACTTGAATTTTGATGGAAACAGAGGGAAAGGATGCATGTTGCTCATCACATTGCAGAAACTGAACCAAATGGGCATGTTAATTTTTTCAAAGTCATCTGTCCTCCCACCTCTTCAATCTACTTTCCTCTTCCTCTGCACAGCCTAAAAAAGAAAAAAATTGCTGCTCAAAACCATTCAGCTCTCACTCTCAGATTATATTTTCTACTCAGCAAAACCGAAGTTTGGGAGTTTCCTGTACAGTAACCTGAGCTCATTCTACCAGATACACGCAGGCGTCTCAGCAGACCCGGAAAGAGAATCGCACGCACCTGCTTGACGCTTGCTGAGCCCCTTACACAGACATGATAATCATCCATTTACTGGGCATGTATTATGTGCCAGGCACTTCACTTAGTGCTTCATGCCCGTCATTGTACTAAACACAGTCTTCTAAGGTAGATATCATTATGCACCGTTCATAAATAAGGAAGCCAGTTTCTAAGAGTAAATGACACAACCTTGGTTCTGAGTAGGAAAAGCCAGGATATACATCCCTGTGCCTGGCTCCAAAGCTTGGCCTATAAAACCTCTGCTGCCTCTAATAGCAGGCATTGACCAGATGGCTGACCAGGGAGATGTTGGGCACAGCCCCAGGTGGGAGAAATTTGTTCACCTGTGAAGGGGGAAATCCCAACCTTGACTGCATTTATGGGAGAATTGGGCACATGGGGAACTCTCAAGCAAGTCACAGACTCATAGAATTGGCAAGGAATTTAGAGATTTCTCATCAGGCCCAGGGAGGTACCTTCCCAAGATCACACAACTAATGAGTGACAGAACCAAAATAAGAACCCAGTCTTCTGAGCCCTTTTTCAGTGACCCTTCTATTGAATTAGCATTTCCCAACTCTTTACAGTGGGGTGCTAACAGAGATTTTGTTGCAATTGTTATTCAAAATCAACTGAACCTGCTTATGTCTTCCCAGAGCATGAAAGGATCATGTTGCCCATCTAAGTCTTCTAAGTCTTATATCTTCTAAGTGTTACCCCTGGGGAAATAAAACTTCTTATTTCTCTCCCTGCTTCTACAGAAAGTAACAAGGGCAGGGTAGAGAATGAAGGGTGACACTTGGAAAGCATGAAGCTTTTTTTAGCAAAGCACATTAATAAATTTTGAGTTATGCAAAGTGTGAATGAGGGAGGGGGTGGTAAGTGCTAAAGCTGAAGTGCTTTTTGTAATAATAAAATCGAAGGACTTTTTTGTCACAACTGGGAGACAGGGAAGCAGCAGGAGAGAGAGCTGAGCAATGTGATAAGATGCCGAAATCCAAGTTCATGGAAATGGACAATGGACTTTCAGAGGACCAGAAAAGCTAATATTCAATGATAGAATATTCTCTAATTGGTCTACAATGTATGGTCTGCACAATTCCTTCAATCTCCAGTGAAATCTACCACACATGGCTGTAGATATTTGCTGGACATGTTGCCTGTTTGCTACGGTTTGAATATGTTTCCCTCCAAAACTCGTATGTTGAAACCTAATCACCAAGTGATGGCACTAGAAGGCAGGGCGTTTGGGAGGTGATTATGCCCTTATAAAGGAGGCTTCACAGAGCATTTTTGCCCTTCCGCTCTTTCACCATGTGAGGACCTAGCAACAAGGTGCCATCTTGGAAGCAGAGAGCTGCTCTCACCAGATACCAAATCTGTCAGCGCCATGAGCTTGGACTTCCTCATCTCCAGGATTGTGAGAAATAATTTCCATTGTTTATAAGTTACCCAGTCTAAGGTATTTTGTTATAGCAGGGAGAATGGACTAGACACTCTTACAAGTGAATCCAGGGAGAAAAGAAGGGGTTATGTCACAAGTTTAGGTCAAGGCTAGATCAGAAATAAAGAAACAACTATAAATTATATTATGGAATGGAGAAGTAACTAGGAGAAAATATTTGCAGAAATTCTCGGGAAAAGAACAAACAGTACATGGAATTGGGGGGAGGGGGGCAAAGCAAGGCAGTCTTAGCTAGTGCCAAACAGTGTGGTGGCTCCTGCTGACATTTGGGTTGTAGAAGGACTCTTCTACATCATTCTTTCAAAAGAGTCAGAAAAAACCTGCCTCTCACTTTCCCACCACACAGGAGGCAAACCATGTGGAAGGTTATAGAACAATTCCGCCAGATTTTAATTGTGAGGTTGCAGGCAGGGTAGGCTAGTGTTAATTTTTCTTCCAAAATTAAAACGATTTTCCTTGGGTTTTGTTATTGGATTCCATGCTCTGTTGTAAAAATATTTTAATGCAAATGAACCAAAATTGTATAATTTTTTGCTGTCGTCTTTCATGCAAAGCACATAAGATTCCTAAGTTTCTATGGGAGTTGTAGCAATACATTGTAAATTTTTGAAAGTACTGTGAGTAACTACAGAAAATGTACTGCAGTATGCTAAGAAAATATTTTTTAAACACTTAAAAATTTCTTTTCATTCTATTTTTAGAAAACAATCAGGTAAGTTGACTTTCTCACCCCTAAAGACATCTTAGAGAACCACAAAAACAAATTCAAGGCTGAATAGTGTGACCCATGTGACCTTGGGTCCCTTTAATTCATAATCTGTATATACTCATTCAGATGTGAGTAGACTGCAGTTTTGCCTTGGTCATTCTTATCTAGTAATTGAAACATGACTCTCTACCCAGCTACCCTGTTATCTTCCTTAAAATCAAATTATGTTCTTGAGATCGTATTTATTTTTAAAATACCCTGAAACTCACTGATCCATATTAGCCTTCCCAAAATTAGTCTAAATTTTACTATATTCTCTGTAGAGTTAATGTCTTGGTTGAAGCCTTTTCTACTCAAGAAATCAATTGTCCAATCAAGAAAGTAATGTATCCTTACTATCCTTCAGCTTCCAAACTTGTTAGAATTTTGAAACTAGAAAAAACCACCAAGACAATTGAGTCCCAGAAAAGCTAAGGGACTTACCTCAGGGACATAAATAACCAATACTAGAAGGCAGAACACAGAGAATCATAGAAACTCAGGTTTATAAGAGATTTTGAAATGCAGTTAATTCAACTTCTCCAATATCTTTTTATGGAGAGGCTTACATAAAGCAGCCATTCAAGAAAAAAGAATTAAGTGAATATAGAAAAGGACATACAGCCCAACCTGGTGATTGTCCAGTTTCTACTTTAAAACCATCAGGAAAATTCCCATTAAGAGCATTTTCTATGTATGAAATATAATTGAATAAAAATATTTCTGAGGAAAGCTTAAAAAGATCGGCAGGGGGAGGGAGGTGTGTATGTGTGTTTAAATAAAACATTTTTTATCATGGTAAAAAATATAAAGTCAAATATGTCATCTTAACCATTTTTAAGCATACTTTTCAGTAGCATTAAGTACGTTCATATTGTTGTCCAACCATCGCCACCATCCATCTCCAAAACTCTTTTCGTCTTGCAAAACTGAAACTCTTTTCCCATTAGTGTTTACCCAAACACTAACTCCCTCCCCATCTCCCATCCTCTCAGTCCCTGGCAAACACCATTCTACTTTCCGTCTCTTTTTTTTTTTTTTTTAACATTGATAAACATGCTTTTTATTTTTTTTTTTTCTTTTTTATTGGGGGAAAACTACAAAGCATTTACAGTATAATGTTTACAGTCACAATTTAACTACTCTAGGTACCTCCTAAAAGTGGAATTACGCAGTATTTGTCTTTTCGTGGCTGGCTTATTTCACTTAACATAATGTTTTCAAGGTTCATCCACGTTGTAGCCTATGACAAAATGTCCATCCTGTTTAGGCTCAATAATAATCCATTGTATGGATATATCACATTTTGCTTATCCATTCGTCTGTCAATGGACACTAGTGTTGCTTCCACATTTTAGCTATTGTGAATAATGGTGGTATGAATGTGGGTATACAAATATCTTTTTAAAACCTTGCTTTCAATTTTTCGGGGGGGATATGTATCCAAAAGTAGAATTGCTGGATCATATGGTAATTCTATTTTGAATTTTTTAAGGAACCACCATACTGATTTCCATGGCAATTACACCACTTTACATTCCAACCAACATTGCACAGAATTCCAAATTCTCCACATCCTCATTAACATATATTTTTGGGGTTTCTTGATAGTTACCATCCTAATGGGTGTGAAGTGATACCTCACTGTGGTTTTTATATTTTACTAACAATGATTTTCAGTGCACTTTCATGTGCTTACTGACCATTTGTATATCTTCTTTGAAGAAATATCTATTCAAGCTGTTTATTCACTTCTTAATCAAGGTGTTTTACTGTTGTTGGTTTTAGGAGTTCCCTGTATATTCTGGATATTAATTCCTCACCAGATAATTTACAAATATTTTCTCTCATTCTATGTGTTGCCTTTTTACTCTGTTACTTATGCTTTTTGATGCACAAAAGATTTTATAAAGTCCAATTTGTTTATTTTTTCTTTTATTACCTATGCCTTGGTATCATATCCGAGAAATCATTGCCAAATTCAATGTTGCAAAGCTTTTGTCCTGTATTCTCTTCTCAGACTTTTATAGTTTTCTTTTATGTCTTTCATCCACTTTGAGATAATTTTTATAGGTACTATTAGGTAAGGATCCAACTTCATTCTTCTGCATGTAAATCTACAGTTTTCCCAGCACAATGTGTTGAAAAGACTGGCCTTTCCCTATTGAATGGTCTTAGCACTCTTGGCAAAAACCATTTGATTATACAGGTGAGAATTTATTTCTGGACTCTCTGTTCTGTTCCATTGTCCTATATGTCTGTCTTCATGTCAGTACCACACTGTTTTGATTACTGTAGCTTTGTAGTATATTTTGTAATCAGGAAGTGTGAATCCTCCAACTTCTTTTTCAAAATCATTCTGACTATTTTGCATCCCTTACAATTTCGTATAAATCTTGGGATAATTTACGTCTACAAAAAAAGTGTCATTGGGATTTTGATAGGGATTGCATTGACTTTAATAATTTCAGTCCTCTCTTTTTCTTAGTCAATCTAGCTAAATGTTTGTCAATTTTGTTGATATTTTTGAAGACCCAACTTTTGATTTGATTGATTTTCTCTATTTTTTTGGTTTTCTATTTCATTTATCTCTTCACTAATCTTTATTATTTCCCTCTTGCTAGCTTTGAATTTAGTTTCTTCTTTTTTAGTTCCTCAAGTTATAAAATCAGGTTGTTGATTTGAGACTTTTTCTTCTTGTCAACTGTGTTTATAACTACATATTTTCCCCACAGCACTGATTTTACTGCATCCAATAAGTTGTGATATGTTGTCCTTTCATTTACATTTGTCTCAAGATATTTTTAATTTCCTTTGTAATATCTTCTTTGATTCATTGGTTGTTTAAGAGTGTGCTGTTTGATTCCTACAAAATCATAAATTTTTCAATTTCCTTTATGTTATTGATTTCTACCTTTATTCCACTGTGGTTGGAGAGATACTATCTTAGTTCATTTGTGCTGCTATAATGGAATACTACAGATGGGT
Source organism: Lepilemur ruficaudatus (assembly GCA_963574885.1). NCBI lineage: Eukaryota > Metazoa > Chordata > Mammalia > Primates > Lepilemuridae > Lepilemur > Lepilemur ruficaudatus. Next base: position 19,973 of record CAUYRT010095782.1, read on the forward strand.
TAATTGATAAAGAACATAAATTTATTTCTCACAGTTTTGGAGGATGGAAAGTCCAAGATCAAGCTGCCAGCATCTTGTGAGGGTCTTCTTGCTGCACCTTCACATGGTGAAAGATGGAAGGGAAAAAGGGAAATGAAGAGTTTCCTCACATGGCAGAAGAGCAGATGAGAAAGAACCAATTCCCATAAGCTCTTTTTTATAACAGCATTAATGTATTCATGAGGACAGTGCCCTCATGACTTAAAAACCTCCCAAAAGGCCCCACCTCCCAACATTGCCCCACTGGGGATAAAGTTTCCAATACATGAATTTTGGGAACACATTTAGACCATAGAAGATACTTTGTGTTATATCTATCTTTTTAAATCTATCGAGACTCAATTTGTGGCCTATAGTAGGTCTATCCTGAAGAATATTCCATATGCGTAAGAAGAATGTTAATTCCATCACGGTTGGTAAAGTATTCTGTATGTGTCTCTTAGATGTACTCAGTATGTTGTGTTGTTCGAGTCTTCTATTTTCTTACTTTCTTCTCTCTGGTTGTTCTATCCATTACTGAGAATGGGTATTAAAGTTTCCAATTATTATTCCAAAACTGTCTGCTTCTTCCTCCAATTCTCCTTTTGCTTCATATATTTTGATGGTCTGTTACTAGGTGCATAAGTGTTTATAATTGTTATATCTTCTTTCTGTACTGAAACTTTTATTAAGATATAATATCCTTCTTTGTTCCTTGTAAACTCTTTTGACCTAAAGTCTATTTTATCTGATATTAGTATGGCCACTCCTGCTCTCTTTTTGTTACTATTTGCATGAAATATCTTTTTCCATCATTTCATTTTCAATTTATCTGTATCTTTGGATCTAAAGCAAGTGACTCATAGATAGCATATAGCTGGATCATGGACTTTTTAATCCATTCTGCTGATCTCTGTCTTTTCATAGAGTTTAATCCATTTACATGAATCTACTAATAAGGAAGCACTGACTTCTATCATTTTGCTATTTGTTTTCTATATGCCTTGTAGCATTTTTGCTCCTCAAGTCCTGCATTCCTGTCTTTTTTTGTGTTTAGTGGATGTTTTAAAGTGAAACATTTTAATTTCCTTCTTGTTTCCTTTTGTATATATTCTATAGCTATTTTGGTTACCACGGGGATTACATTTAACATCTTAAAGTTATACCCCTTCACTTTGAATTTATATCAGCTTAATTTCAGTAATATACAAAAACTCTGCTCCCATACAGGTCCACCTTCACCTATTTTTAGTAAGTGGTGTCACAAAAAAAATCTTTATACATGTTGTCCAAAAAAATAAGCGAATCTTCATGTTTATGCATTAATCTCATAAATTATTTGCAAAACAAAATATGGAGTTACAAACCAAAGTTAAAGTAATACTACTTTGTAGACCAGTACTGTTTAAAAATGTTAGTCTCTTAAATCAGGTAGAAAAAAGTAGAATTACAAATCAAAGTTAAAGTAATACTAGCTTTTGTCCAGGCACAGGGCCTCACACCTATAATCCTAGCACTCTGGGAGGCTGAGGTGGGAGGATCACTTGAGGTCAAGAGTTAGAGGTTGCTATATGCTAGGCTGAGCAAAAGCAAGACCCCATCTCTACCAAAAATAGAAAAATTAGCTGGGCCTGGTGGTATGCACCTGTAGTCCCAGCTACTCGGGAGGCTGAGGCAGGAGAATCACTTGAGTCCAGAAGTTAGAGGTTGCAATGTACTAGGCTGACACCAGGGCAGTCTAGCCCAGGTGACAAAGCAAGACTCCTACTCTAAATAAATACATACATACATACATACATATGCAGTTTAAAATAATATTAGCTTTTATGATCGCCTATGTATTTACCTTTACTAAGTTTTTGCTATTGTTTATTCACACATTTTTTAAGTTACTGTCCAGTGTCCTTTCATTTCAACCTGCTAGACTCCTTTTAGCATGTCTGGTGAAAATGAACTCTCTCTTTGTTCAACTGGAAATATCTTAATTTCTCCCTCACTTTTGAAGGACAGTTTTAGAAGTTTTTGGAGGACTTTGGCTTTTGACATTTTGCTTATAATATGTTTCAGCATGGGTTTCTTTGACTTCGTCTACCTGGGAATTCCTTGAGCCTCTTGGATATTTATATTTGTGTCTTTCATCAAATTAGAAAAGTTTCAGTCATTATTTTTCTGAATAATCTCTCTCTATTTCTCTCTCTCTCTCTCCCCACCCCCTTATTTCTCCTCCTTCTCCTCCTGGGACTCCTACAATGTGTATGTTGGTCTACTTTATGGTGTCCCACAGGTTCCTTAGATTCTGTTCACTTTAATCTTTTTTATTTCTGTTCCTCAGATTTCATAATTTCAATTGTCCTATCTTCAAATCCCCTGGTTGCTTCTTCTGCCTGCTCAAATCTGCCTTTGAATCCCTCCAGTGAATTTTTCATTTCATTTATTGTACTTTTCAGCTCCAGAATTTCTTTTTGGTTTCTTTTTTTAAGCTTTCTATCTCTTTATCAATATTTCCATTATGTTTATATATTGCATACTGACTTTCTCCACAACTCTTTTTAGCTCTTTGAGCATCTTTATGATAGTTGTTTCAAAATATTTGTCTAGCAAATTCACCATCTGGACTTTCTCAAGGATGGTTTCTGGTATGGTTATTGGGTGTTTTTTTTTTTTTTTCTTTTTCATTTGAATGTGCCAAACTTTTCCATTTTTTTGCATGCCTTGCGATTTTTTGTTGTTGTTGAAAATTGGACATTTGAATAATAATGTAATAATTCTGGAAATGAGATTTTTCTCCTTCCCCAGAGTTTGTTAATTTTTTGGAGGGGGGGTTTGTTTGTTTTTGTTCTAGATTGTCTCTGTGCTGGGGATAACCCTGAAGTGTTAAGGTTTTCTTAAGTCTTTTCAGCCTGCACCTTTCCCTGGGTATGCACATTAACTTTCTAAATTCCCTTGTATATGCAGTTGCTTTTGAATACCTTAGGCTATAAATGTCTGGCTCCCCAAAAATGCATAACATTAAAATTAAGGGTTAGAGAATTAGGGACAGAGTATTAAAAGGTTACTGGCCCTTTAAATCCCCTGGAAGTTGATTCAGCTTCAGGGACCCGCTTGCAGCAATGTGGAGAGGGATGCAATGATGGCTGCCTTCTATATGTCTGCACCTCCAAGATCAGAGGTAGCAATCATTGATTAGAAAATAAATCCCTGATTATTGAAGGACAAGATCGTCAAGGCTCACCTGGTTCCCACAAGGGACATGGGCATGCTGCCTGCCCTGGGACTAGGGATGGGAGATGGGAAGCTGCTACTCTGGGAAGAGCTAAAATTGACTGAAATTACCCACAATTTACATCCAAAACCTTCCCCTGGAAATTGTAAGCCTTCAAATAACTCCAGAGTTCCAAAAGTTCCATCAGACAGATTTTGCCAATGCAATTGTCTAGGTGGGAAGACAGATCATTGGTGTTTCCTACTCTACCATCTTCCCAGAACGCCCAACATGATATAGTTTTATGGATTTGGGGAACAAAACCTAACTCAAGAACAGAATTTAGGCCCCTCCCCCATCCAATCTTCCTCTGCAGAACACAGGGTCCACTGCCTGTGTCCCTGTGGCCCAGCTGGAAGGTGGGGGACGTAACACAGTGACAGGGAGGGGGCCATCTACAATGAGAGTCATGATCTCAGAGACAAGGTCTTGGGACTTGATTGGGGGACTTGATAGTCATTGTAATTAAGTGAACTTTTAATCCAACCTCTCATTCCAGCTGCTTTATAATCTCTGGGATCCTAAATCTGCACTTACTGTATCAGCTGGTCAACCCAGGTTCCTATCGCATTTACATTCCATCAATGAGTGCTTACAGAGGAAATCTTCGCAACATGTCTCTAAAAACTCTGTCCAGACTGTCATCAGACCGTATTCTACCACAAGAAGCTTTTTCAATCTGAAATTCCAGATATATTAATGTCTGCAGTTGTAGGAGCCATACCAGTGCTGGGAAGGAGTGAAGAGAATGTGTGAAGGCAATAGTGAGTAGTGGGTGGTGAAGACTGTTCTGTACATTTTCCTGTCACTTTGGTAGCTCATCAAAGAGAGCAAATGTTAGCACGTCTCGATTTATTTTTGACTCTCCCAAATTTCCACAATTACAGCACCCTGTTTTAAGTGCTGGTAAAACCTTTTCTCTTTGGAGTTAGGGAACTAGGCAAAGAAAAGAATAATACTGGAAGAGCAGTCTATTAGGCATCAAATGGTGCTAGATCTTTATAAGCAACAGCTCTCTCTACCTTTATACTAGCCAATTTGGAAATGAAGGGGAAAAAAACCTCAAAAGGGCAGAGGCAGACCCAGCCCTTCTTTAAGGATTTTGGTGCCAGCTACACAGGAAAGACCACAACAGAGGTAAAAAATATTTCTATCTTTGCCAGCCATTCCCTCATTATGCTTTTTACACTGAAAGCCACAGTCAGCAGAGCTTCTCTACCTTGTTCTCTTCTTTCCTCTTCATTCTGACTCCAAAAGAGTCAGGAAAAAAACCCATCTCCTTTTCCCACTCTGCAGAAGATGAACCATGTGGTTTCATGAAATTCTTTTGCATCCTGCAGCCAGATTTTATTTCTCTCCTTTTCCTCCAACTCAGCTCACATCCCTTGGGCAATAAAGGTCAGAAAGTTGCCTCAGTAACAGGCCCCGGTGTTTCGCACAGAGTCCAAATCTGGAACTTCCACTTGAGGGCCCAGTGGCTGATTTCAAACGATACCTCTAATTTATGCTCTGTCTGACACAGAGGTGCTCTGTGACTCTCCCACTGATGCCTTCCTGCAGTTCTGTCTGTCGTTTGTAGAGGCACATGATCCTTGGGAGCCCAGCAGTATGTGACACGGCTGTAAAAATTACTTTTATCACTAGGCTGTTCTGCAATGAACCAGAAAAGAGATAAGAAATAGATGAGAAGAAATCAAAATCGTGTTTCCAGAGACATATATTGCAGGCCCATTATGCAATACAAAGAAAAACCTGTATTCACTTTGTCCACACGATGGTGCTAGCCTCAAAATAATTGTTCTCAATCTTCCAAGAAAGAAATGAAAACAGTTCCACTTTCTTCTCATTAATGGCAACGCTGTACACTGCGGTCAGGACATCACTCATCTAGGGGGACGTTAATTCTGCAAATAAGCACCTAAAATAGATGGGTTCGTCCTAATTCCATCCACACCCCACTTCCAGGGGTGCAACCAAGGAACCAAATCACTGTGTTTTTCACTGATTCTATCTTTACCAACCTTGGGGCAAAAGAGCTGAGAGGCTGGAGGGGGAGTGGCTAGTCAATTAGCCATCTGAGGCTCTTCACTGGGTTCCTGTAAGTGCTGCTGGGGTCAAAGAAGATGGGAGCAGCAGACATTTCACTAGCGTCGCTGAATAAAAGGCACAAGTTCAACAAGGGTACCTTCCAGGTTAACGGGCAGAGAAAACTAGGAAGTCTGTTTTGGGCTTCTAAACTGAAAAATATGCTCTCCACCTGTCTAATGCCTCTTCTTTTTACAGAATCTAAATCTTTCATTTAAATGTTTTAAAAGCTCAGGGGAATCTCATTAAGTATGCTAAACAGTGCTTAGGCAACCACGGGAGATGCCAAATGGAGCCAATTACCAGGTGTATAAACAAATGATTTTTAAAAACATGGTACCTCTGGACACCAAAAAGCACTTTCAACTTTAGTAAGGGAGAAGCAACAAAAGCTGCTCTCCATCAGCCCTTAGCTGATGCTGATAGTAGTAATAATGATAACCATGACAACAGTGACACAGGTCCAAAGTGTCTGCAGGCCTGGCCCTAGACACTGGCAGCTATACGACACCTGTGCTGCGGGAGCTAGAATGAGGCACCACTTACCATTACACCCAAATATCCCCCTCTGGCCTGTCATGGATTTTAGACCCTTTTACATGTTTAAAACCCCCGACTTTAGACAAGAGCTGTTAGGAATGTCAGCCCTATAACTTCAATTTTAAAATATACATCTTAACTTAGAAGGTAGAAAAGACCAAAGGGAAAATTCCCATTAGAATGAATGAATTCATTAGATTGGCTAATTTATCCTTAGAATAGCAAGGAGGTGCATCCTAAGAAGACGGCATATGGGTCAACTAAGTGTCAACAAAGAACAAAGAGTCTGGCAGTCATAAGTTTTGGGGCCAAGGAATGACTTGGGATACAAGCAAGAATGAGTTTGGAAGGATTTTTCTATTCATCACAGATTAGACATAGCAAAATGATGGCTCACCGGTTCAATCAATGCATCGTTTGCTTTACACGGTGTTTTGTTTTGTTTTTTTTAATTTGCATTTGTTGCAAATATTTAAAATTCTGGAGAAATTATCTAAAAGCCTTGATTGCGGGCTTCTCTTTGAACAATGAAAAGTTTCTTCACCATTGGACAGAATTCTCATGTGATGATAATTGTTCAAAACTGAGAAATGACGGCTGTCAACAGAGTATAGGGTCATTTGTTCAGAATAGTCCCCATCACCCCTATTGCATCATACTGGGTCTACATTACTCATTTGTGCCACAAGCGTGTCCTTGCAGGTCCTAATCAACCTCGATTCCTAATGGGCACCTTGAGAGAGAATCCCTAAGAGGAAGATGATGGTGCCAAGAGCACGGGGAGGTACCCAAAGACAGAGACCCTTTGGAAGGGAGCACCGTCATACCTGACAGAACGAAAGGAAACACCTAGAAAACAGTTAACGTAGCGCAGCTCCTGCTGGGCAAAGCAGAAAGCATACGGGGCTCTGGGACTCAGAGCAGAGTGAGGAGGACAGACAACTGAAAAACCGAATGAGGAGAGAGTTTGCCTGAATCTCAGCTTTTGATTGATGAGCAGGCAAACCACAAGACTTACTAACGAGGCATGTGAACTTGAGGAACAGGCAAAGGCTCCCTGTGTGGCAGTGATGCAGCCGGAAGTTCTCGCTTTCTTGCAGTTCATGGACAGGAAGTGAAGGAACCAAACTGCAATAAAGAAGGCTTGGCTCAGGCCGGACATCAGGAACAAGTCACATTCTAGAACTATATGTGTTAAACTCTGAGATAATTGCACAGAATCACAAATCATTTATGCTTAAGTGGTTTGTGCCCAGTCTTAATTTATAAAGGTGAGTGACTGATGATACAAAGAGGTCGATGCCATTCAAAGAGCCGTTTGTTGTTACAGTCCCCCGAGAAACACGGAGGCACAGCACACCACACCACACGGGGCCACGCAGGGAAGCAGCAGAGCCGGTTGCAGAAGGAGGCAGAAGTCAGAGGCAGGGAAAAAGCCCAGAACCTTTATTTTGTTTTCTGCATGAAAGGGAAGGTGGGGCAGGAGAAACCGTTTAGGATTGGCTAGTTTGAATAATGGTGGTGGGCTCTGTTATAAAAGTGCTCTCTACCTGGCCCTGGAGGACACAGGGCAGGAGAAATACTGGCTTGTTGTGTGAGAGTTAGAGAAAGGAAGTGGTTAGGGTGTGAACTCAGCATTGGTTGGAGGGTTTGTAATATGATGGTGCACACCTGCAAAAGCTGGATCACAAGAGAGGTGTAAATAGACAGACACAGAATCTGAGAAAACACAATATTTAGGAACTTTGGGAAGCATTCAGTCCAGTCCCCTTATTTTATAAATGGGGAAGCTGATATTTAAAGATGCAGCATCATTTGACCAACATCCAGTGAAGCTTGCTAGCAGCACTGCAAGAAACAGAATTCCTGTACACTATTCCCAACTCTGTGATCTCTTGGCTATGCTGTACTGTCTTACGCAGACAATGCAATTCCCTTCATCATGTATTGGGAATCTAAAGCAGGGATTAGCAAACTTGTTCTGTAAAAGATCAGACAGTAAATATTTTGGGCTTTCAAGTCATCCAGGCTCTGCCACAACTGCCCAACTCTGCCACTGTAGCACTAAAGCAGCTGGAGACAATAGGCAAACAAATGTGTACGGCTGCATTCCACTAAAACTTTGTTTAGGGACACTAAAATTTAAATTTCATATTAATTTTCATGGTATGAAATATCCTTTTTCAAAAACTTTTTCCAACCATTCAAAATGTCATACCTATTCTTAGCTTATGGGCTATACAAACACAGGCAGCAGGCTGAGTTTTGCTGATGAGCCATAGTTTATGGGCCCTTGGGCTAAAGAATTTGTGTGCATATTTTCTTGTAATCAAAGATGATTGACAGTTCACCAATGACAGTCGGCCACTCTAAGTCTTGGTTTCTCCACTGGTGAAATGAGGTAACTAGACTTTAAGGTCCCTTGTGGCCTTGTGACCATCAGGTTTCTGCTAAACACAAAAATGGCCTGTGAAAGAGAATTCATGGGCTCTCTTTTGTGGAACACTCTTAAGAATATCTCTACATCAAATATCTCCAGGAACCAAAGTAATTCAGAAACTACATTGTAAAGAACATTAGATACACAGGATGTTAAAGTAAAAAAAAGGGGGGGGAGGTGTAGAATGATAAATTTAGGAAACAAGACAAAATAGATATCTCTACTTTGCAAATCTAATATAAATTAGGACTATTCAAAGGATAGGGGTTCCCCCAAAACAGACTCTCAGACAAAGATTTGGAAGCTGGTAGTTAATGTCAGAGGCAAAAATAGGAGACACAAATGAAACAGGGAAAATTAAGGTAAGGAAATGGGAAAAGCCATAATAAGATTGTGTTAATGAACAAATTACTGCTGTGAGTAGCCAGAGCTTAATTCTGCTAGAAACTGAGAAACTATGCTGCTGTGGCTTCAGGATTGTTCCGCAGAATGTGGGGAGACTTAGGCGTTTACCTGTCAAGTCCAACCTCTCAGTGGTTGAGGGTTGTCCTGAGGGTGTCACTCTCCCCCACTTCCAGGCTGTACTTGCAGCGAGCACAGACACTCCTAGAGTGCTGGAGAAAGTCTTCAGGCAAAGAAGAACAGAGATGGACTAAGGTGGGAAGCTATAAATATGCCAGGAACATCTACCATGGCTGTACTCAGAGAGGGGCTCAAGAGATAAGACGCGAGTGTCAACATATCAGCTACAGGAGTGATGAGAGGAAGAAGGGAATCAACATTAAACAACATTTTCTAAACTCATCTGGTCTTAAAACACTTTGTTCCATGAAGCATTCCATTATTTGACTTTAGAACTCGTTTACTTGTGAAGCATCTGTCCTTAGGGAGATGCTACAATAAGGTAAAGAGGATAATGCAGGTGACTGGGTAATCTTAGTAAAATTAGAGGATCTCGTCGGGCTTTATTTTCTAAAATCAAAAAGACAAAGCATGGACTAAATGCCAATAAGCCTCTGATACGTCTAGGATAGAAACTAGGCCGATACATTTCCCACAGTGCCAGGCATGAGGTCTACTCCAACATGAAAAGCACAGTGAAGAACAATTCGCCTCCAAACGAGGTTGCCATCCGAAGCGATGCATGTTGGAGGAGGGACAGAATGTTCAAAGTGTGGTTGGAACCATGACGAGGCATCACCATCTGCCATCCAAGGCCCATCTCCTGAGTCCTTTAACCATCTGCACACCTGCTCAGGCATGTCACATTGAGGAAGGGATGGTCATGCCATCATTAATGCTATAGCAATAAAAACAAAAGCTCAAGAAATAGCTCTTCGGTCTCCAACGTCATTACTTCCTTAAATTTGGAACCTGCCTCCATGAAGAAGCATATGGAAAAAGAGATTCATAAGCCTGAAGCTTAAATCTACATAAGACTGAAGTTTCTGTGTGATCTGAATTTTTAGACTACCAGGTCATACGTAGAAAATCAGCAAACTGTTAACGGAATAGCATAGCAAATGCTGAGCAGAACCTAATCTGGAATCCATTACATATAGTCTCATTTTGAACTTTGATCAACACAAGAATCACCTCTTCTCTAATCTCGTTCAGATTTCACCTCTAGATCCACTTTTCTCAGGAAAGCTAAAATAAATCCATCCAAAACTAATTATAGAGCAGTGCCTCTAAGGGCTCAGGGCAATAATTTCTCCCAAAGAGCCTCGCACAAAAGAGTACAGCTTGGCTATGCTAGTTCTTCGGACCCTCAACACCAGAGATTGGGTTTATATAAATGCGGTTTCCTTGTCCAGGATCCATTCTGCAAGAAAGGCTATTTATTTAGTCTATCCTCTCTAGGCAACAGTATTTTTATTCTAAATGTTAGATAAGATTCTCCCAGTTTAAGTGCCTCTCCTTAAAAATAACTAAAAGCGATCTTTCAACTTGGGAATTATAAAGATACCAAAAGTCACACTCATAGTGAGAATGCATGGAATGTATTATATCCAGGAAAATAGATATCCCCTACCCTTTTCAAACTACTTAGTGTATGCATATGATGGGGAAGCAACACCGCGTAGCAGTTAGATGGACAAGCTCTGAGGTCACACTGCCTGGGTTCAGCCTGGCTTCACCACTTCCAAGCTGCATGAGCTGAGTCAAGTCGCTCAACCTCTCTGAGACTCAGTTTCTTTGTGTATAAATGAGAAATGATAATATATGTAAATGAAATGCATGCAAGTAAAAATAGATGTAAATTGTTTATCATGGTATCTGGAGCATAATAAGAGTTTTAAAACAGTATTTGTTGTTTGCTGAAAAATGGCCCCCCAAAAGGTATTCATGCCCTAAGCCCTGGAATCTGTAAATGTTACCTTAGGTGGAACAAGCATCTTTGCAGATGTGATTAAGGTAAGAATCTTGAGATGGAGAGACCATCTGGATTATTAGGGTGGGCCCTAAGTGCAATTGCAGGTATCCTTATAAAAGGGAGACAGAGATTTCACACATACATGCGCATATATACACACACAGCCAGGCAGACACACAGAGGAAGAGGCCATGTGAAGATGGGTGTAGACGGGGAAAGTGCTGGCCTTGAAGACTAGAACGATGTCATCACAAACCAAGCAATGCCAGTAGCCACCAGATGCTGCAAGGGGTGAGGGAAGGATTCACCCTGGACCTTTGTGGGGAGTGTGCTCCTGCCAACACCTTGATTTCGGCCTAGTGATATTGATTCTGGACTTCTGGCCTCCGTAACTTTGAGAGAATGAATTTTGGTCGTTTTAAGCCACCAAATTTGTGGTGGGTTATAGCAGCCACAGGAAACTAGTGTAGCAATAGATGATTGTTTTGTATTTGTACCGATTATCTATTGCTGTGTAACAAAAGTCAGTGGCTTAAACAACAGACATGTGCTGTCCCACAGTATCTGCAAGTCTGGAATCTGGGCACAGCTTAGCTGAGTGTCTCTGCTTCAAGGTGTCTCACCAGGTTGTAATCAAGGTGCCGGCCGAGGCTGTGGTCCATCTCAAGGCTTGAATGAGGAAGGATCTAAGCAGGATTCGGTTCTTCACAAGCTACTCCACTGGGGCCTCGCATTCTCACTCACTGTTGGGAGAAGGTGCCCCCAGTTCTGTCACATGCGCCTCTCTCTGGGACAGCTTACAACACGGCAGCTGACTGCATCAGAGCGGTAGAGAGAGAGAGAGAGAGAAGATGGAAGTCAACATCTTTTGTAACCTAATATCAGAAGCAATACTCCATCACTTTGGCAGCAGTGTCTTTGTTAGAAGTGAGTCACCAGGTCTAAGACCATAAACCATCCAGAATCATTATCCACACAGAATTTTTTATTTGAAAGCTGTCCTGGCTCATCATCATCTGCCGATCTTTTTTTGAATACTAACTTAATCCAATTCACATTGGTCTGCTTATCGTATCATGCAGGACTGTTAATAGAAAAAATTCCCAGGCTTTCAATCTGCAAATGCTCAAAACTCAGACTTTAAAGTAGAAGAGAAGTATCAACCATATTTATGCAGATTTATAGTTTTACATCTGTTCCCATATGTGTCTGTGTATCTTCTCCAACTCTGAAAAATATGTCTGCTATGTAGTTGCCTGGGAATGTCTTCTTCTACCTGCCACTGTTGTGCTGAGAGGATTTTTGTAGATTCCCCTGCATTGGGCACAGGAGAGCACCTCCAGCCCAGAACATCTGTTCTCATTCCCCTGTGTCTCTGTGACACATGCCTCTCAGCAGCCCCAGAATCCAGGCCTCACCTTCAAACCTGTCCTTTTGTTTCACTAACATTTTGCTGTTTCACTGTTCACACCACTTAGATCAAATATCATAGGTCCTTTGAGCTAAAAATATGTTAAATGTATCTAACCAAGCTCTCTAAGAGAAAAGTTCAGAGAGATGTCTCTCTGGGATTCTCTGATATTCTCAGTGCTAGTTAGGGTCAAAGTCAATATTCAAGCTCTATTATCTCAACTCCTGATGGCAGCAGTGGGGTGTGTGTGTGTGTGTGTGTTGCTCATTATGTGATGCTTTTAGATGCTCTGATGAGTTCTCAAGGACACAATATGTACTCAGGAAATGTTTGTGAGCAACATCAAAATCCATGCTACAACAAAAATAGTATCCAAAAGAAACATAAAATTGAAGATTCTGATGAGAAGGGATGTTGCTGTGTGAACTTGGTCCCACGCACAACAATGATTCTTTCTTTGACTTCAGGTCCTAGGATCAGTCAAAGACCAGTTAGGAAACTGAAATTACACAATACTTTGGAGAGGGAAGGATTAATATAATGAATTATTAAGTATTTACAGGGGATTAGCTACCAAGAGGGAATAATAGAGAAATCTCAAGATCATCTAAGATCTGAATGAGAGAGTCCAGGGAAAGAACAAACCATAGTCCCCAAGAATGGAATTCAGACCCCATTAAAGGGGCTATGGCTTCAGCCTATTGGAAAGCAGAGAAATCACAGTTGGTCCATAGTTTTCAGATGGAGGCTGGCAGGCAAGGAACCATCATTGAATGCCAATGAAACTTCCTAAGAAGCCATCAGCAAGTGTTGATTCCCTGAAGGCAGTCAGAAGCACCATAGAACATACACAGAAGCCACCTGCAGGGATGCTGCTAACATCACTGGGAAGCCAACTTTCCAGGAAGCTGCCTGCCGTTGGTACAACTGAAACTTTCTGGGAGTCATCTCCATTGAGTGTCCTGCAGCAGGCCGGCCAAGCCCCACAGGCAGAAGGGAAAGGGACATCTGAACCAGGAAGACCCAGTCCCTTCTCCCTACAGTAACCGCCTATCACCTTCTACAGACGATACTTAATCTGGTGCCAGGAGGTAAAGAAGAAATGTTTACATGCTCCATCTTGAATATCAGGCATGGCCTTGAAGGGTAGATTTGGAGCTGAGAGGCAACAAATCAATAAGAGGCAAACTCTTGTCATCAGTAGCATGACGTGAGCTCTAACGTGCTAACACCCAGGGACTTCTGAGACAGGTGATTCCCTGTGTGACACTTTGATATCACTTCACCTTCCTTAATCCAGTCTAGAAACATTTTGAGTTTGATAGGCCCGATGAGCTACTCTTATTTCAACACACAATAACTGAAAATAGCAAATGAACTGAACACACTTATCAAGATTCCTAGAGCTCACAATAATAGTTGTTTTCTAATGTGTTTTTCCAGGTATCAGACTCTAAGAAAGACAATCTGTATTCAATTCCTATCACTGCTGTAGCAAATCATCACAAACTGAGTGTCTGAAAGCTACGCAAATTTATCCTCTCACAGCCCTGGGGGTCAGAAATCTAAAATAGGTGTGCTGGGCTGCATTCCTTCTGGAGGATCTAGGAAAGAACCCCTTTTCTTTTTTCAGCTTCTAGAAGTGAGCTACATATTTTGGCTCATGTCCCCTTCCTCCATCTTCAAAGCCAGCAGAGTATCTTCTCTGCTCTCTGACCTCTGCTTCTGTCTTCACGTTTTCTGTCTGACTCTGTCCCTCTTGCCTCCTTCTTCCAAGGACCCCCGCAATTACATTAGGCCCATCAGGATAATCCAACATAATCTCCCTCCCCTCAAGATTGTTAATTTAATCATACCTGCAAAGTTCCTTTTGCCATGTAAGGTAACATTTCAGCGGGTTCTGGGGATTAAGTCATTTGTATCTTTAGGATGCCATTATTCTTTCTACTACACAATCCTTCCTAAAATTAAAGCCTCTTAAATATTATCTGGTTTTGCTTCATGTATATTTTGTCATTTAAAAAGATCTCAAAATCTATCTGCTCTGACCCCAATGTTCAAGATGCCATAATGAGTCACCAAATATTCTTGGTTCTTCTTTGGCTCCCTTATTCTTAATCTTAATTTTCTTTTTTTTTTTTTTTTTTTTTTTGAGAGAAAGACTCTCTCTCTCTCTGTCACCCAGGCTGGGCTGCAGTGACACAATTATAGCTCACTGCAGCCTCAAACTCCTGGGCTAAAACAATGCTCCTCACTCAGCCTCCTGGGTAGCTGGGATTACAGGCACAAGCCACCAAGTGTAGCTAATTTTTTTAACTTTTTTTTTTTTTTTGTAGACATGGGTCTCTCTCTGTTGCCCAGGCTGGTTTTGATCTCCCCTGCTTGGGCCTCCCAAGTCACTGGGATTACAAGTGCAACCCACTGTGCCTGGCTAAAAAAGTTTTTGTTTAATCAACTTTCACCCTCTTAATTTCTTGTCATTAAACAGTACAGTAGAAGGTAATTTAGCTTATGAATTTGCTAGACCTAATGACATAAGCTTTCTACAAACTGTTAATTACTCTACCCACCTCTCTCTATGTCTACTTGAATTATCTTCCAAGAGTTTTAGAGGATTTCTGGATTGATGGAGACCCGGGGGAAAACAGCATTCAGTGCACACGTGTGCATGCACACGCACACATACACACACACACAGTCCTACCCCACAAGCCTAAAATTGCTTAGTGTGTTTCCCTCTCTTTCCAAGTTCTCTTTACTTTCCTTCTGTCTCTCAGTAAATGACAGTAGAGAGAGTAGAATGCATAATTAATTCTAAGTCATTTAAAGATCCTAAAGGCAAAGGCAGTTTTCAATTAGAGGACAGAGAGTCAAACAGAACTAGGAAACCATGAGATACCACTACACACCTATTTTACCTATTAGAGTGGCCAAAATCCAAAACACTGACAACATCAAACACTGGCAAAGACATGGAGCAACAGGAACTTTTATTCATTGCTGGTGGAAATGCAAAATGGGGCAGCCACTTTGGAAGACAGTTTGGCAGTTTCGCACAAAACTAAACATACCCTTACCATATGATTCAGCGATCATAGTCCTTGGTATTTACCCAAAAGAGTTGAAAGCTTATGTCCACACAAAAACCTGCACACAGATGTTTATTGCAACTTTATTCTTAATTGCCAAAACTTAGAAGCAACCAAGATATCCTTCAATAAGTAAATAAATAAATTATGGTATATCCAGGCAATGGAATATTATTCAGTTCTAAAAATAAATGAGCTATCAAGCCATGAAAAGACACGGAGGAAACTTAAATGCATATTACTAAGTGAAAGAAGCCAATATGAAAAGACTACCTACTGTATGATTCCTACTATATGAGATTCTGGGAAAGGCAAAACTACACAAACAATAAATGGATTAGTGGTTGCGAGGGGTTAACCGGTAGAGAGGGATGACTAGGTAGAACACAGAGGATCTCTAAGGCAGTGAAACTATTTTGCATGATTCTATAATGGTAGATACATGTCATTATACATCTGTCCACGCCTATAGAATGTACAACACCAGGAGTGAACCCTAAGGTAAACTGTGGCCTTTGGGTGATAAAGATGTGTCAATGTAGGTTCATCATATGTAACCACTCTAGTGGGGGATGTTGATAACGGGGGAGCCTGTGCATATGTGGAGGCAGGAGGTATATAGAATTCTCTTATACCTTCCACTCAATTTTGCTGTGAACCTAAAATTTATCTTTAAAAAAATTAGGCCGGGCACGGTGGCTCATGCCTGTAATCCTAGGCCGAGGCGGGTGGATAACTCAAGGTCAGGAGTTCGAAACCAGCCTGAGCAAGAGTGAGACCCTGTCTCTACTAAAAATAGAAAGAAATTAATTGGCCAACTAAGAATATATAGAAAAAATTAGCTGGGCATGGTGGCGCATGCCTGTAGTCCCAGCTACTCGGGAGGCTGAGGCAGGAGGATTGCTTGAGCCCAGGAGTTTGAGGTTGCTGTGAACTAGAATGATGCCATGGCACTCTATCCCAGGCAACAGAGTGAGACTCTGTCTCAAAAAAAAAAAAAAAAAACAATTATAAAATCCTAGAAATAAACAACAAATAATGTATATGACTAATATTAAGAAGGTATAAAACTTATTAAATCACATAAAGATAATTTGAATAAGAGAACAATTATTCTGTGTTCCTCTTGAAAACATTCAATTGTATAAAAGAATCAATTTGCCTTAAATTACTGTGTAAGTTCCATGTGATACCAATACAAATCCCAGCGGCTTTTGTTGATGCTGCTTGAAACTTGACATGTTGAATCTAAGGCTCATCTGGAAACATAATGTGCAAAAATAACGAGAAAATTTTGGAAAACAAAATATTTGGATCCCAAACTTTACATCAGTAATTAAAGCAGTATGGCACTGTCATAGAAGTAGAAAAATAGGTCATGATACAGAATAGAGTTGAGAGGCAGACTCAGATATATACGGTGTCATCTAGTAACAAGCCACCCCACAATGTATTAGCATAAAATATAAGACTATTTTACTCCTGAAACTGCAATTTCAGTAGAAATGACTAGTCTCTGCTCTATGTGATCCCTGGGGGCTGTAACAAGTAGAGCCAGACACCTCTATATTTGAGGGCCTAAGACCTCTCTATATGGCCTCTCCTATGATCTTTTCAACATAACAACTTCAGAGGTAGTTGGACTTCTTACATGGTGAGCAGATCTCCAAGAATGTTCCAAAAGTGAACATTCTAAAAGGCCTGGGCTAGAGTTGCAGGCTTTTATGACCTAGCTTTGATCACTTCTGCCAACTTTTATTGATCAAGCAAATCACTAATGCCAACCAAATTCAAGTGGAGAGAAATTAGGTCCCATCTCTCAATGGGAGGAGTAGCAAAGAGTTTGTTTTAATTTGCTACTTATAAGAATGCAATGTGACAATTGGCTAGGCATTTTTGTGATGAGGGATAGGGAAGATTGATTCTTACCTCACACCATATACAAATATAAATATCACATGGGTTAACAATTTTAAAAGTAAACCAATAAAAGATCTTTTAAAAAAAAGATTGGGGTATGTTTAAAGGACTAGTTAATGTCAAATAGCTCTTTTCCCTCATATTACCATGCTTTAAAATTGTTCTATCACAACACTCTTCCCAGTCCTATGTTCTATTTCAAGAAAATCTCAAAGCTTTTCCAGTCATTTTCAGACATTAGGACATAGGGACTCCTATAAAAAGTATATGTCAATTTTCAGGCATGAAACAGCCCAATCTTATCTAAATGAAAACTTCAATCTCACATGCTAACACACAATGTTTCTGCTTTCCCAGCTTGGGCCCAATCAGCAGGAGAGAAGGGACAATGGTCTCTTGGTTTAGTTTTCCTCTCCCTTGTCCTTCCACTCTTTCTCCTGACACACAGTATGCTGCCACTAGGCTTCTCCAGGAAGGGAAAAAAGGATGAGAAGAAATGTCTCACTTGACTGGTGCTGCTGTACTTGCTTTGATGTCCTCCACTATGCCAGTCAATTAAGTGCTGGATGAGTCTCTTTATTTTATTTTGCTTTTATTTATTTATTTTATTTATGTTTTTTTGAGACAGAGTCTTGCTCTGTTGCCTGGGCTAGAGTGCCGTGGTGTCAGCCTAGCTCACAGCAGCCTCAAACTCCTGGGCTTCAGCAATCCTCCTGCCTCAGTCTCCTGAGTAGCTGGGACTACAGGCACACGCCACCACACCTGGCTACTTTTTTCTATTTCTAGTAGAGAGGGGGTCTCACCGTTGCTCAGTCTGGTCTTAAACTCCTGAGCTCAAGCGATCCTCCTCCCTCGGCCTCCCAGAGTAATAGGATTACAGGCGTGAGCCACCGCGCCCAGCCTGGATGAGTCTCTCGGTGAGTGTCAGGACTAAGCTGAGCTAGAAGAGAGAGCTGAGCTGTCAGGTGTTGGAATAGTTGACTAAAGTCTATCTGCACTAAACAGCCAGCTTGATGACAGTATGGACAATGTTTCATTTGGTGTTGAATCTCTGGAACCTAGAATAGTGTCTGACATATAATTGGTACTCAATAAATATATTTTGAAAAGCTATCATTTTCCTATTCAAAATTTTCAGGCACTTGCTAGTGACTTCCATAAGAAATTTCACACTCAGTTTGGTATTGGAAACAGTGCAGTCAGGCCTACTAACCCTAGAAATGGAGCTCCCACCAACTACCCTCTATAAATCCTTTCTTCAGCCAAAATAGTCACCTTGTCTCCAACTTCAGACTGGAAAGTGGTGTGAGCAAAAGGATCTTGTCTCATATTTTATTTCCACTTTCTTTAAAATCCTTTTTCTAACCACCCTGATACATACTTTTCCATAGATTTTGTGCATTGGAACCATCCTTGACATATATACTGTCTTTTTTTATTTCTTTCCAAGTATACCATTATCCCCAGAGTTTCCACACCTACAAGTTCCATGCAAGGAGGATCTGTGTCATTTGTCCTTAACATATCACATAGTGTCTTACATATAGTAGGTACTCAATAAATATTTGTTGTTGAAGAAAGAAAATTGAGATTTGGAGTGTCTTAAAAGGGCACAATATTAAACAATGGATTAAGAAAATTTGTTTCTCCTTCTAGCTCAGATCCCTACTCTGTGTAACATAGTGGTAACTAGATCAAGTTACTCAATACCCCTGTTCTTCATTTTCTTCATCACCAAAATGGAAATAAAACCTGATCATATGTATATACTTTAAAATATTAATATATTTGAGATCAGTGGTGATTATGAACATATGGTGTTTAATAGAATTGTTTTTGTCTGTGTATTTGTTAAAGACAGCTCAAGTGACCATTTCATAGAAAACAGGCTGAGCAAGTAACTCCAAGAGCTCAGAAGTAAGCTACAAGTTCCATATGAATTCAGCCTATTTCAAGCCTCATTATATGGCAGCTGCCCCTGGGACAGGCCTCTGCCATGAGTGACTGGCTCAGCCAGTGCCTACATTCCATCCAATAATTCTCAGCAAATGCATCTACCTGTGCAAACTTGCTTTTGCTCACAGATTAATTTCTCTATGAAATGTCTCAAACACAAATACTTGGGAAAGCAGTATAGCACAGGGTCTATTTGCAGAGTCGCTTTTTGAAAGGAAAAAAACATAGTCACATGGTCAAGATACTTGTAGTTGCATAAAGGTTTCCTCCAAAAGGGGATGGAGTCCAGCATTAACGATTGAGGGGAGAGGGAGTGTGTAAAGCAGCGATGGGAGGGGGTGAGGGGCAAGGCACAGGACAGCAAAGTGCTCAAGGAAGGCTTGAGCTATGTTGCCTGGAAAGGGCCTCCAGCTCACTGGGTGCAGTAGTGAGTCCTACTGGACTCCCACAACTACTTCCATGAGATCATAGAATGGCCCACAAAGGTTTTCCTTAACACAAACAGGAAAGTCAGAAAAACCATCCAAAATGAAGGCTCAGCTTAGAGCCTATGCTCAATGGAACCTAAAGGTATAGCTTGGGGATTCTAGAGAAATACTGTTATAACTCAAAAGAAAATAATTTTAGCAGTTTCTGTAGGAGGCAAGGAGGAAAGAGAAGCAGATGAATCAGACTAGCTTGGGTGTATAAAAGGACCAGTGGGAGTAGTGATGATCTGGGATAAAGTGGAGAGAAGAGAGAGGCAAATGCAAGGTTACTTGATCTCTGTGTTGCACATAACTCTTGGTCCCAAGTGCCAATTAGGTGTCAATTACGGCTGCCATTATATATACAGTATTCATTATACTTACGGTACACATGTACACAGGCATGCATACACACAACTGTGGGCACATGCACACAAACATGTGCACACACACACAGCATATGACTGCTGATAGTTCACTATTCCAAGAAGTGCAATCCAGGAAATTGATATTTTAAAGTGGATTATGTTGTTAATTAGACTCTTAGAACTGAAAAGCTTGAAGAGAAAGGTATAGGGCAACTGACATGCATTTACAAGCAGGAGGCTTTCATACCAGTAAAGAGGATGTAGTTTATTTTGGGAGGCAAATTTGCTGTTGCAGAATGCTTTTGATAAAATGTCTCAGATAATAATAGATTTTTCCTTCACCACCATATAAAACCTCATGGGATTCCCTCCATTGCCTTATGGGTTGTTTAAAGGCTCATTACTGGTTTGCCCTTGAGTTGGAGAAAATATTTATAAGTCTTAGGAACTGTTTAATTTCCTGCCTCCTGCATTCATAGTAAGAAGGATTCGTGTTACATTTGTAGGCTCTCCTCCTCCTATGGTCTGCAACATAACTTTCAGAAGACTTACGGCAAAACCAACCTTACCCATGGTCTCCTACCCCTGTAGCTGAATTCCAGTAACTGGATCAGAGACTCAGTCCAGACCTTGCAGTTCAATTCTGATCATTGAATCCCTCCTGCCTTCTTTTGTGTCAGTCCCGGTCACTGTGCAGAACTCAGGAGATTAAGTCCTGATCCTGGGCATTGCCCTAGGCTTCCTCTTCTTCACCTCCCAGCTGAATAATCATCAGATTCTATCCGCTTTACTTCCTGAACATCTCTTGAATCTGATTCTTATTAACCACAGTTTGAGTCACTATCATGTGCCACCTGTCTTATTATCACAGCCTCTAAATTCCTCTTCCAGCCTCCAGGTGTGCTGCTCTCAAATCATTCTCCATGTTGCAGCCCAGTAATCATTCTAAATTATCTATCCTCTTCACAAAGCCCTTTAGGAACTTCCCTTTGCTCCCCAAATAAAGTACAAACTCCTTAACAAGAATAAAGGGCTCATACTGATGTGACCCAAATTACCACGCTGACTTTGCATTGCTCACTCTTTACCCACACCACCTCCAGTCTAGACTCCAGACACATTGAGCTACTTTCATTTCCCCAGACAAACCATTCTCTCTCTCACTCTGTGGTCTATGTTCATGCCTGGGACATATCCCATTGACCAATCATCCTTTGGGTTCCTGTTTAGATAACACCTCCTTAAAGAATCTTTTCTTGACTCCCCAAAATCAGTTATGTGCCATTTTAAATGTTCGCATAGAAACCTTTATTTTATGCTGTGATAGAAGTTGTTGTGCTGGAGTGAAATTGCCCACTTACTTAACTTTATTTGCCCTTGATCTGTAAGCCCCAGGAAGTCAAGGAATGAATAGCTCTTGTTGCCTCTGCATTTCCACATCTGGTACACATCCTGGCACAGCAAAGCTCCACAATAAATTTGGCAGAATAAACTAATAAACCCCCAGGGCCTAGGAATGAGGTCATGCCTCCATCTCCCCACTTCCCCTTGCACCCTTCAGGGACAGTAGTCTTGCCCCTTGCCTCTCCAGTCCCATGGCTGGACCCTGCTAAAAATCCTTCCACATCTTCTCACTAAAGTCTAAATCCCTTAATATGATCTAAAAACTCTATTCCATCTTGTCCCTGTTTCATTACCACTTGGGAGAGCCTGCCTTAAGATGGCCCCCAGTGCTCCCAGCCTCCTGGTGTTGACATCCTTGTGTAGTCCTTCTCCCACTGCATCAGTATTAGCCTGTGTGACCAACAGCGTCCAGTATAAGTGCTGACATCACTCCTGCAGCTAGATCATAAAAGCCAGTGTGTCTTCTGCCTCTCTCTTTTGAGGACTGCTTACTCTAGAGGAAGTTAGCTGCCATCTCGTAAGCATCTCTGTGGAGAGACCCATGTGGTGAGGAAGCAAGATCTCTAGAGCCAGTGAAGAACTAAAGCCTCCAGTCATACATGAGAACTTTCTTGAAAGAAGATCCTCCAACCCCAGTCAATCTTTCAGGTGACTACAGCCCCAGCCAATATTTTGATTACAACCTCCTGAGAGACCCTGAGCCAAAATCACCAGCTAAGTCACTCCCGGATAACTGACCCACAGAAACTATGGGATAATAAATGGTTACTGTTCTAAGCCACTAAGCTCTAGAGTCATTTGTTATGCAGCAATACACAGGACTCTAGCCTCACCACAGCCCACGTCTCTTGCTAGACTTTTCTCAACTCCAGAACCATGCCAGGCTCCCTCTTGCTTGTGGACCTTCTCACCTGCTAGTCTTTGTCTTTCTTGACCACTTCACCAGGACAATGGCTGTATGCATGCATCAGCCTGAATAGCATTTTCTCAAGAAATTTCCCTGTCTCCCCTAACCAGATTAAGCCATCTCTCATAGGCTTTAAGGTCAGCAGGCACTTTTCCTTCCTAACCCTTTTTACATCTATGATAACATTCAGTAGCTAGTTGCAGAACACCAACTGTGTGCTACATGCCGTACTGTGTAAGGGGCAAAACAGGGATTATCCTGCCCTTGTAAAGCTCATAATCTAGAGGAATTCTGCACTTAATTGTTCACACTTAATCGTTTACTTAATTATATACATTTACTAATTCATAATTACTTGTTAATGTCTATCTTTTCCACTGGCATAAAATCCCATGGAGATGATGCCTCAATGTCCCCCATGATTGTCCCCGTGTCTAGCCATGCATCATTCCACATCAGAACCTGGTTATGACAGAGACCATGACAGGAATCATCAAAGGACTGAGGACTGCCCAGCAAACCAAGAGTAGAACTGCTAGAAAACCACATCGCAAAACTCATTCCATCTTACTTTCCTAACAGACTATTTTGTCACATGTTTTGTATGCTTTTTATATCTTCCTTTTCCCTCCCCCTCCTCTCTCTAAGAACACATGGTGGTATGCTTAAAGTTCTGTGACAGTGAAAGTAGACTGTGTAAGCCTCTCGCCGATCTTTGCCACTAAATAGCTGTAAAATTTGGGATAAGTCCCTTACCTTCTGCACCCTCTTTTTCTTTATGTGGGTAAGGAATGAGTCAGGTAAAATGATCACTTTTAGATCACTGAACGTCTATTTGAGGTTCCTCAAAATTAAAGCATTAGAATTGGCCTTTCTAATTGCATCTGTATAGAGCATTTGATTTTTGTCTAAGTGCTTTTCTATCTGTTATTTGACTTGACTCTCACAATAAACTAATGATGACATAATATATCTCTTACTACAGTTAAGGAAATGGACACCTATGAGATGGCAACATGAGAGTTTGAAATCTGAAGAATTTCCCCCTAAATCACATGATATCCTTTGTCTAAATATTATATTCATGCTTCAAAAAGTCACTATACTTTGGCCGGGAGCAGTGGCTCGTGCCTGTAATCCTAGCATTCTGGGAGGCCGAGGTGGGAGGATTGCTTGACGTCAGGAGTTCAAGACCAGCCTGAGCAAGAGCAAGACCCTGTCTCTACTAAAACTAGAAAAAATTGGCCAGGCATGGTGGCACATGCCTGTAGTCCCAGCTACCCAGGAGGCTGAGGCAAGAGGATCGCTTGTGCCCAGATGTTTGAGGTTGCTGTGAACTAGGCTGACAGCATGGCACTCTAGCCCAGGGTACAGAGTGAGACTCAGTGTCAAAAAAAAAACATTAAAAAAAGGTCATTATACTTCTCCCCAGGTGTCTTAGTCCATTTTCTGTTGCTCTAACATAATACCCAAAACTGGCTAATTTATAAAGCACAGAAATTTATTTCTCACAGTTCTGGAGGCTGAAAGTCCAAGATCAAAGCTCCATTAGGTTTGTTGTCAGTCAAAATTCCTCTCTGCTGCCAAGATGGTGCCTTGTTACTGCATTTTCCAGAGAGGACAAACCCTGTGTCCTCACATGGTAGATGAGATAGACTGGCAAAAGGGGGCCTAGCCAGTTCCTTCTGGTCCTTTCATAAAGTCACTAATCCCACTCATGAGAGCTCCACCCTCATGACATCTTAAAGGCTCTACCTCAATACTATCACATTGACAATTAAGTTTCAACTTATGAATTTGGGGGGCCACATTCAGACCACAGCACCAGGTAAGACTCTGCTTCATGTGGACATTGAACACCAGAGTCCTAAAATAAATCTTTGTCCTCCAGGTCCCAGACAGCTTGTTGGGCATAATGCGAGCAGTGATATAATGAGAGTCAACATACACGAGACATTGAGCGAGCACAGAGGAGAGAATGCATTAGCTCCATCATGCTGCTTTAGGGATTAATTTTTGTTTGCCTTTTTAGCTTAGAAGAATAAAATTCCTTTAAAATGTCAAGATGAGGCACTCTGAGTCACCCCCAGAGGCTGTTGCTCCTTAGCCTCCTTCCCTGGCTCTGCCTCCCAGCCGCCCCCAGGGTTCCGTTCTTAGACCTTCTTTATTCACTCCGACGCATCTTTCTGGTTGAGTCCATCTATTCCCCCCATTCAGTGACAATTCATAGGCTGCCAGCTCCCAGATATTTATGTCAAATTCCAACTTCTCCAAGCCCTGGATCTATGTTGACAATTGCCTACCAGACACTCCACCAGCATGCCCAATGGACACACCATGCCTAAGTGCCACCAGAAGGGTCCCCTTGTGGCTCTCCTTGGGTGTGACCCTCCACACAGGATGAGGATTCTATGGGCCTAATGGACCTACCCACCTGGAGCCCATGTCTCCAACTTCCATGCTCCAGGGGCCTGGGACCCACTTCCAGAGCCTACACAGTCCTCCTTCCAAGGTTGATTCTCCTCCTGCAGGCAAATTGCACCTCTTTGTACACATTCCAAGGTGTGAGAGTGGCTCTTTGTTGGGGGTGTGGACAGAGCTTTCAGGCTGGAGGATCTACACAAAGTGCGTGACAGAGACAGAGATGAAAAGGGAAGGAGGGAGAGCTACAGGCCTGGGCATTTTCACATAGCCACATTCTGGTGTGGAACTCAGAGTAGCCAAGAATTCTACACTCAAACATATGCAGATACATGGGAGAATATAACACTTTATGTAACTACATGTTAGCTTGATTTATAACTTTTCAATATTTAGACATATAGGGTGTGAGCCTCCATTTGTGCCCTTTAGCCAAGCCCCAAAAATATAAGCAGAGAGCCTAGGCAACACAGATTTTACAAATCCAAAACCAAACCAATATCTGTCTCCCCACCTGTCTTAGCTTGGGGTGCTTAAAAAGTAGAGCCTAAAATAAGAACATAGGCTGGCCATGGTGGCTCACGCCTGTAATCCTAACACTCTGGGAGGCTGAGGCGGGAGGATAGCTTGAGGTCAGAAGTTCAAGACTAGCCTGAGTAAGAGCGAGATCTCATTTCTACTAAAAATAGAAAAATTAGCCACATGCCATGGTGCACACCTGTAGTCCCAGCCACTCAGGAGGCTGAGGTAGGAGGATTGCTTGAGCCCAGGAGTTTGAGGTTACCATGAGCTACGATGATGCCACTGCACTCTAGCTGGTGTGACCAAGTGAGATTCTGTCTCCAAAAAAAAAAACAAAAACAAAAACAAATTAACACACAAGTAGTTTACTTGAGAGGTGATGCTAGGGAGCAGGAGTGCAAAAGTGGAGAGGGTGAGACAGGAAAGAAGGAAAGCCAATATAATAGTGTAATATTGGGGTCTGGTGTGGGCAACAGTGCTTGATTCTGCTAGAGCTTCTGAGAAGGCATGGAAAGACTTGAGATGGACCACCCAAAGGATGGAAGTGGGAGCATTTACACACTTTTGTTCCTTCCACCATTGATTGATGGATGTACTAGGGGTATTAACCCCCTCAAACTTTGTGTGCTTGGGACTTAGCAAGCCCCAGGGAAGAAAGTAAAAACAAAGGCACTCACAGGAGGCAACATGTTCTCAGCACAAAGTGAATGAAGCTGCCCTATAACAATCTACCCCAGAGGGGAAGCCAAGAGAACACGAATCATACACCAGAGATGCTTGCTACACCACCCTAGCTCCCTTCCTCTCGCCCAGCCAAAACTTCTATCTTCTCCTGTATCTGATTTTTATTAATAAGGCCACTAGCCAATGAGTGTCCCAGGGAGAGGATTCTGGAGTCACCCTCACTTGCCGTCCCTCATCCTTCTCACCCCATCAGTCACAAAGTCTCAACAATTCTACCTCCAAAATGTTTCTCAGCTGGAGCCCTTTCTCTGCATTTCCTTCCCTTTAATTTAGTTTCAGTCCCAGCCCAATTGCAAGAGCTTTGTATGCAGGTTTGCTAGTGGAAGATTCCATGGAGCTGTCTCCTGTATGCTGCACTGACTTTCTGCAGAGCCTCCCTCTGACCCATCTCTTACAGCTCTGGTCTCATCCGTACGCCGCTACATGTACTATCTCTTATCATGTAACTATTCCATTTTAGGACTTTTGCTGCCCCCATTGCTACAAAATCAAGTCAGAATTCCACATCCAGCCTACAGCATCCTTCTCTCTCTTTCCAAACTTCATCAAGCTCATCTCCCAGAGTTTCTCTCTCTCTCTCTCTCCCCCTCCCCTCACTCACACACCCTACACTTCAGCCACACCCAGCTTCTCACCATTCTCAAACCTGCCATATCCTTTCATGCCTCCATACTGTTGCTCATGCTGTTTCTCAGTCTAGAAATCATTTCTGCAGCCACCACCCCCTCATACCTACACATCTGATAAATCCTTATACATCTGTCAGGACCCAACTAAAATGCCACCTTCTTTTACTCCTCCAGACTGATTCAGTGTTCCTGTCCCTGCTAGAGCACTTATATCTTGTTGTAATTATGTCTTTGCATGACTTTCTCCATCTTTGGAAGTGCTTCCAGGTTGGGGGCTAATGTTTTATTCATTCTTGTATTCTCAGTACCCGGCACAGTGATTGGCACAAAACGAACACAAAACAAAGTGACCTAATTGTTAGATGAATGCAAGAATGAGCACCTCTGAGTAAAACAAGAACAACTGGGGCGTGCGCTTTTTCACATAACTCTTGTTTAAGAGACACTTGAACAGAAACACCTAAAAGGGGGATTTAGAAAATAAACAGTGCTGAACAGAGTTGAGGCTCAAGAGGTGAATTAGGCTAAAAATTAGCTAAGTCATTGATGTTTCTTGTGGACATACCAAGGAGGTGTTAACGTGGTATTTAACACATGAACAAGTAACAGCACAGAATGAACTGGAATAGGCTAATGCTATGGAAATTACCTAGTGCAGTCTATATTTAACAGGAAGAAAAAAACAGCAAAATGCTTAGAATCAGCTCTACCTCAGTTTAATCTTCATGACAATGTATGTACTTTACCCTTATTTATTTAAAACCTTTATCTACAAAATATTTTATACTTTATAACTATAATATAGAAGTAGCTAATTTCTGTTTGTGTCCAAATTAACAAGCATATGCCTCTATAAAAAGGATCTGTGAATGAACTATTTGGAATTTCAGAACCAAGGGTTGGTGGAGTGATGTTCCCAACTCAAGAGGACCAAGGACCCAAACACCAAGGACCAAGGAAGAGTGACCAAGCTAATACTTGCCGTCCAGAAAATTGCCACCAGCAGCCAAAAGGCCTAAGTGCAGACCATCCAGCAGAGAATCAAGGTTTCTACTGTAGAACTGGGGATGAGGGAAACGCAATGGAGAAACACAATGTCCCAGCGTCACAGAGAGGTAAAAATGTTTTATTGACAACTGTAAACAAAAATGATTGTTAAAAGTAAATGAAATCAGCTATATAAATATAAACATCCTTCACAGTTCTATTTGCTCTATAAGAGTGTAATCACACATTTTCCTTTATCAACATAGATAACAAAAACCAAGAAGAATGATGAGACCCTATTCACGGAAAGAGCTACCCCTACCGTGTCCAAATAATCTTTGCTTGTTTCCTAGTGAAATTGTTCTATGTACATTACCTTAAAAATTACACCATCCATTTTATCTGTTTCCTATGACTGGAATATGGCACTCTTGTGACTGTAAGGAGAAACACAGTTGATTCCACCCTCAACCAAACAGCATTTTGCTTTTTTATGAGATACTGGTGTAAGATATGGAAGGTAGAAATTTCAGTGATGCTTGAATCTTTCACTCTACTGGGTTTCAGACGTCATTTCCCATCAGTTTCAAATAGCTTCGTTTCCTTAACCAGGAAACTTCCCTGTCATCTGAGGTAAGCCTGGTTAGTTATTTAGCTGTATTTTACAAGCAGCGCAACTTCATAGTATGAAAAGATGCACATTGAGTCATCTTTACAGTGCTTGAAATTAAAGTCAGATCACAGAGGAAGTAAAAGAAGCTTTCCACATGTATCTCTGTGCTACAGGGTGAGATCCAGCTCACTCTCCTCACTTAAGTCAGTCAGGAATTAAATGTAACAAAACAAAATGGTATGATAAAGATAGTCAAGAGATTCACATCATCAGCGATCCCCATCTGTTTAGGAGTAGGTAGGAAAAAAAAATGCAGGTTTAACTAAAGAATAAGGGATTTAAGCAAGCTGTATATTAAAAATTCTGAGTGTCGGGGCTGTTAAATATAGAAATGGATGACTAAGAAAGACAAATCATCCTAGGCAAGTGACAAAAATAGAAGTGGTGTTCACCAGGCTGGGATTATTTGGTTATTGGTTAAAGAAATGTAAGCGAAAACTAGCGTCAAATTCAAGCTTATATCTGCACAATGGGCTAGGCAAATTATAACTATAGTATGCCATAGGCTGTATCGGGGCACAGCTTCAACTTCATGCATATCCTCTCACTCTCATCGTCCCTAATAAATATTAATAGTATCTCCCATCATGTAAGTTATCACTCCTCTTTTATTCTGATTATTTAGTGACTCTTTCTGGAACAGGGTTTATACGTATGTATGTGTACCATGTGAGTCAGACAAGCAGAGTGTAACTCTCTTTCTTACTTCTGCCATCTTCCTTTTCTTGTGCTAGAAATTATGCACCAGAGGAATGGATTACAGCTACCAAGCACATACATGAACTTCCATGGCAGTTTATCCTTTTGTGATAATCATACTAAGAAACAGAATATTTGCTTGACAAGTAAGCTTAGTGGCATCCAGCACAGATTATATAATAGAACAGAATCTTAGACTTCTGTATTAGTGTTCTAACGTTGCATAACAAATTGCCACAAGCTTAGCTGCATGAAACACCACACATTTGTTATTTCAGTTTGCAGGTCAGGAGTCTGGGCATGACCTAGCTGAGTCCTCTACTCATGATCTCACAATGCTGAAATTAAGGCATTGGCTGGGCTGCATTTTCATCAAAGGCCCAACTGGGGAAGAATCCACTTCCAAATTCATTCTAATTGTTAACAGAATTCATCCCCTTACAGTTGTATGACGGGGCCTCAGCTTTTTGCTGGCTGTCCTCAGGTTCAAGGGGCTATCTGCAGTTCCTTGCCAAGTAGGTTTCTCCAGCATAGCTGTGTACTTCATCAAGCCCACAAGGAGAGTCTCCAGTCTACTAAAATAGAGTCTTATATAATGTAACAATCATTGAAGGCCATCCATTACCATTGTCATATTCTATTGGTTAGAAGCAAGTCACAGCTCCCATCCAGCTCAGAGGGAGAAGATTAGACAGAGACATGAACATCAGGAGGCTGGGATAACATGGCCACTTTAGGGTCCATCTGTCACAACTTCTGTAATTGTGTCTTAACCATGAGGGCTCCATAACCAACAAAGAGGTCACCCAGGCTGCAGGTCTTGGCATTCTCTAGGAATCACAATACCATTCTTCTGCCAGAAAACGGAGTTACCATACGACCCAGCAAGTCCACTTTTAGGTACATTCCCAAGAGAAATAAAAACATACATCCACACAAAAATGTGTACATGAGTGTTCATAGCAGCATTATTCATAATAGCCAGAAAGTGGAAACAACTCAAATGTCCATCATCTGATAAATTAAATGTGGTATAGCCACACAATGGAACATTATTCAGAAATGAAAAGAAATGAAATACTGCACAGCATGCAGCAACATGGATGAACATCAAACATATCAATGCTAAGAGAAAGAAGCCAGTCACAAAAGACCACATATTGCATGATTCCATCTATATGAAGTGTCACAATGGGCAAATCCGCACAGACAGAAAGTAGAATAGCAGTTGTCAAGAGCTGGGGGCAGGGGAGAACAGGAAATGACTGCTAATGAGTAAGGGGTTTCTTTGTGGGATAATAAAATATTCTAAATTTAGACTGTGGTGACAGTTGCACAATTCTGTGAAAATACTAAACATTTTAAATGGATGAATATTATGGTATGTCAGCTGTATCTCAATAAAGATTTTTTTAAAATAAAAAAGACCCACAAGTTCTATCATGAAAAAAGATTCAATCTAAAACACATTGCTTAGATGCTAAAATATTGAAATATTGGCATTTCTCTGACATCTAAATGATTTATAAGAAATACAAATATTCAAAATCGGGATCATCTCAGAAAATCTGTGTTGCAATAAAATCTCTCCATTGCACAGATAGGGAACGTTGAAAATGAGGCACTGTACGTAGATGGCAAGTGGTTTTGCCAACAGCCCAGCAAAAATAATTTAATTTCTCCAGAGCTTGTGCCAGAATCCATTTCCACATTCTTTGGTGAAGATCTCTTCTTTTCCCTCATTAACTCAAATATTAAATAGACACCAGCACAGTTTTTAAAAAAATAGTAATTTCCCAAGTTATCCTGTGTTTTAGAAGCTATCAAGACATAGTACTAAGGGTATCACCTCCATGAGAACATGGGTACCAACTCCAAGTGCCTTTAAGTGAAAGCATACCTGCTTTTTAAGATGACAGTTTCAGCATGGATCCAATCCAGGGAGCTAACAGAGCCAGAAAGCTTAGCTAGCCAGGCACATTTGCTGATACCAGTTTACAGAGAGTTTTAAACTGATACTGGTTTAGAGTTGTATTTCGCACATTTATTGACTTGCCCATTCACAAGCTCCCTCTCCATCCAACCTGCCTAGCATCTCCATCTGTCCTATTGCCAGACCCACATGGAAAGGAGGCCTTATCCTAAGAAACAGTAGCTTACCTGAGGCTTTACATATCTGAGTCCACTAACCGCTGCAGATGTACTACAATTCTCCAAAGTAGAGTCATTTCCTGTAACTTGTTTAATGTTCTGGTTCATGGCCCCCACCCCAATCCCTAATCACACTATGGAAGCAGGAAAAAAGTGTGTTACACCCCTTGAAGCAATGTAGAGTTTCATCGATGACAATACAGCTTTTTATTCAGAGCTGTTACCTAATATCTGGGTGACTTTCTAAAGTTTCTGCCTTTTTCTCAGTGGCAGAAAATCCTTCAGAAAACATCACTGTTTTAGGCACATTCATTCCCAGAAGTTCAGCTTAAGTAAACGTCTCAGTGCCTGACGACTCCCAGTGGTCATCTAAACAAGGGGCTTCATCCATCTTCTTAGTCTTTTGGAGAAAAATAACAGGATATGTCATTCTGTCCCCTGTCTGGAGCAAGGACTGCACCTCAGCCACTTCTGACATATTTTGACCCAATTTCTAAGAAATCTGTAACCAAGGGGGTTTCTCCAACCATATCCCCACGACACTGCCTGTCCATTCACCATTCTGAATTGGGCCCTTCTGGCTCGTCTCTTAAGCCCACCAAGCTCCTGCGGCGCCATCACTTGAATGTGTGCAAAGCCTCCCCTCCCAGTCAGTCTTGAGAAAAGTGGAAAGTGAAAGTGTACTTTCAAATTCGCCTAAACAATCACTTGGAATTTTAACAATCTCTAGATGCTACTATGTTTCCTAAAATTCCTGAAGGTATAATAAAATTTTTCTGTGGTATTCAAATTATGGAGTCCTCTTCATAGTCATATATCCTAATCTTATTATTTAACCTCCAGGGGAAGAAAAAAAAAGACATTTCAGGGCATGGACTATCTCCTCCTGGTTGCAGAATGCCTGTTGCCCCCGTATTCCAGCGGTGGGAGGGAGCGGTGGCTGGAGCAGGGGGAAGCGGAGGCCCAGAGAAGGCTTCTACCCTATAAGCGTGTCAATCACAGTCGCCAAGCGTAGCTGAAGGGATCTCTCTGAAGCGATCACTGCAACCCCCTCTGGCTCCAGAATTCCCCCACGTCTCCGCGCCTCAGAGGCCACCAGCTTCGGGGATGCGCTGGTCAAACTGTCTCAGAATCTCAAGCCCAACCCCCCGTCTCCAGTTCCACTTTATTGTTCCTCTCAGGCCCGGCTGCTTAAAAAATTCTGTTTGTTCTCCACTTCCTTTGTCACTACTTCCTCCTGCAGCCAAAACCAGGACTCAGCAATACAGCAGCTCACCAATCCTAGAACTGGAAAACAAGAAAGAAAAGGAAAACCGCACACACGCGGCACAGGAACACAGAAACTCTACTTCTGGGAGGGGAAAAAACAAACAAACGGTATCCTCTCTATCCATTTTTCCTCCCTCCTTCCCCAGCCTCATCTTTCCTCCCCATCCTACACCAGAAAAACCCAGAGGGTTTCTTGAGCCTGGGATCCCCGCCAGGGGGTCAGGGCCGGGACGACGCGGCTGCGCGCGGGGCTCAAGGCCAGCTCGCCAGCGCCTGCGTGTCCCGCATTGTGGGAAACGTGGCGGGGAGGCTCCCGCGGCCTCGCTCATCTCAGGTTTACCTTTCCCTACAACAGCTCCGCGGGCTGGGCGTCAGAAACTGCCACCTGCTGGTGACAGGGAACATGCAGGAAGAAGCCCTTCTCTGGGAGGGAGTTGACCTCGGTTCTGGTCAGTTTCTCCACCGCCCACCCGTCGCGTTTTCCCCTCCACCTGGGTGAGGTTGGGCAGATTATTTAAACCAGGAGGATTTTGCTGTGAAATGGGGAAACCAAATCCTGACCTGACTAAAAGCAAAGCCAGAACCCTGTGACATTCTGTGGTCCCCTCCAGCTCCGGTATCAATGATTCCATGATAGCGCAGACCAGGGATGGCAAACTCAATTACCAAAAAGGCCAGTGACACAAACAGGTGACACCAGCTGGAGAATGCATGCTGTGTCTAAAAGGCGCAGCCACCACTGCGCCCCAGCCGAATTTTGCATTCAATAATGTACTCTTCGTTTTGCCAGAAATTCTGTATGACAAGAGAAGGCAGAAATACGATGGGATTTTTTTTTTGTCTGTGTGTGTGGTGTGTGAAATATCCTGCTTTAAAAAATTTGACACCTAATTCAAAAACCTCACAATTCTGTGAAAGCCAAAGAAAACATGTCTTGTGGATGTTTCTGCCCCCACAAGTTTGTAACCTTCTGTCTAGAAAGCAACTCTCAACTCAGTATGACCCAGTTGAGGGTGATGTGGTAAGTAGTTTCATATCAAAATTTCCATGAGAGGCTTTTTCAACTAACCAAGCTCCCACTCAGAGTATGCATCTAAGCACATATTCTCACCTCTCCAACCCTTGTGTATACTCCAAGTATCTTAATGTTCTCTTCCATTCCAGATGATCCTAGGAAATCTAGTCATTTATCAACTTCCCCTGCTAACTGGAGAGGGGAAGTTGATAAATGGCTAGATTTCCTAAGATCATCTGGAATGGAAGAGTCAACCTTATTTTTAAGGTTGTTTAAACAAACATCCATTTCATTTGGGCATAATAGGTTACGCTAAACCCGAGGCTAGAGAACATCAAGATACTTGGGTTAGACACAGATCACTGGATATTGTCATTCTAAAGACAGATGACTGAGCTAGAGAGAAGTACCTAATATAAGGCATCATCTGTAGTTATCAGTGACCTACAACCTGGCTTGGCATGAGACCTCTAACCAATGAATACCCTTGATTCTGGGAGGATCCTGGAAGGTCAACTGAAAGATACACACTTTCTTGGGGGAATGTTAAAGAGATACTTCAGAGAAATTCAGTAGATAGCAAATGGCACAGAGACCCTGAGGCAGTAGAAGTCATGAAACCATGGGTAGAGAAATAAATAATGTGGTAGAGGAAGAGAATTAGAAAATGGCTGACTTAACAGCAGACAATGCTAGGCTGAGAGCGTTGGATGCCCATTTCTAAGGGGATAAA
Source organism: Lepilemur ruficaudatus (assembly GCA_963574885.1). Lineage (NCBI taxonomy): Eukaryota > Metazoa > Chordata > Mammalia > Primates > Lepilemuridae > Lepilemur > Lepilemur ruficaudatus. The sequence goes on from CAUYRT010095782.1 coordinate 54,060, forward strand.
ATACAGAAATTGCTGCAGAGTTGCCTCAGCTGCTGTTGTATTATCAAAACTATGCCTACTGCTTTATCCTGAATAACACTTTCATTCTCTGTGGGACCTGGAGAGGTGGGAGCTAAGATTTTTTTTTTTCATAAACACTCAATAATTGAGGAAACTTGAGTTTCTCTCTATTTCTTACCAATTTCTTACCAACTGAAAGAGCTTAGCAAGCTGCAAAGGAAGTTTGTAAGATTAAGAGAGATCATAAGACATAGGCCCAGGAGTTATCAACCCTGTGTGGGAGAAATAAATTTTACTTCCTTAATGTCTTCAAATAAGTGTGGGTAGGGAAGAGACTCCAGTGAAAAGGTCTCTGAGCCTTTACTGGTTGTAGTTTCTGGTCATGACCCATTGCCAAACAGGAACACCGGACAGCCAAAGGAGGGAGCTCAGGGAGGTTTCACAATGAGCACCAGGGTCTGTGCCTGAGGCTACAGAGTGTGGACGGTGGTACCAATGTCTTAGAAGAGGACAGCACAGACTTTGAACAAAGGAGGTGACACAGATTGGAAACAAAAATGGAAAAGGTGACATGAAATGACTTGAGTGAACAAGAGGAATCATTCATTCAATAAACGTCAATGAACTGTGCTGTGGGATACAAAACAACCCCCTCACTGCCCCAAAAAGACATGATTCCTGTTCTTGGGGAGCTCATGGTGTAATCTGGCAATTCTGCACTGATTTTACCATCAGTAACCACTGCAGCAGTAGGTACCCCATGTGTGTTTGTGAATTAGATAATCCATTAAACACACATGGTGCATAACTACTCAGTAAATGGGAACATAATTAGTACATTATTTTATTATAAGACCATTTTGATTTTTGCCATTTCTCTGTTCCTCTCTCCTTGAGAGAATGCCCTATGGCAGACATCACTAGCTGCTTGTCCAGTGGTCATCCCCTTCTCCCTTCTAGGCTCACTGAAGCCTTAATTAGTCATGGGGAGGGGCGCGGGGGCAACATAGCAGGATTGTTCTTCTAAAGCAAAGTCCCCATAGCCATTCTCTTCACTTTTGTACCTTTTCAGTTTCCCAAGATCCCTTGCAGCTAGGAGTTACCATGTGACCCAAATCTGGTGAGCTGTCAGGATACTTCTGCTGGGAGGAATCTTTTTCTTTCTGAATAAAGACACTTGAGAAGAAAAAACTTTTGCTCTTTCCCCTTCTGGGTATTAGGGCTTGATATCAGCAGCTGCTATAGGCATCTGATGACCATGATATTACAGCACAAAGAAAGCAAGCCAGTGTGATGAGGAAGACCATGAAGTGAACGGCTGGAGAGAGCCTGGATCCCTGATGATGTTTTTAATCCTCTAAACAAACACAGCAAACCTCCTAACTCCAGTATCCTTGCTAAGTAAATCATAAGTGCCCCTACAGTTCAAGCCTGACTTAATAGGCTATTTTGTTTTTTTAAATAGTTGATAACAAATTTTCATTATTTTTAAGAGACAGTGTTCCTGCATTGATATTACTATCTTTCATCTACAGCTTCACCGTCTAATCCAAGAAGCATTAGTAACATGTGCTTAGTTCAAACTGAGATGAAATTTAAATATGCTTAGTTCAAACTGAGATGTTCTGTATGTATGAAATATAAGCCTGGTTTCAAAGACAGTACAAAAAAAAGAAATATGAAATATTTAATTAATAATTTATTACCAATAAAATAATGTTGAAATATTTTGAATATGTTAGAATAAATATTAATAGTATATTTTATGAAAGTTTCATTTTGCTTTTTTAATGCAGCTACTAGAAAAGTTAAAAACATGTTTGTCGCTCATATTATACTTCTTTGGGCAGTGCTGGCTGGAACAGAAAGGGAAAGCCAGGGTGCTCAGTTGTAATGGGAAAGCAGAAGGGGAGAAGGGAGTAGATCACTAGAATGTGGTGGTAGATCGATCCATGAGATGGCACCACTGAAGTTTCTTTGTATTTTCTGTATTTCTGGATGAACTTTTATTTCTAAATGTTTGGAGAACCAATAAAATCAGAACTTGTACTTCATAATGTACATAGCCAATTTATCTCACTTTGGCCCTTTGCATCTCTTCACCAGCATTTACAATATTTCTTCTCTCAGTAGTGGAAAGGGCATGTAAATACTCCCTCTGATGCTCCACTAAGCTCACAGTTCAGAACTACACCAAAGAGAGAAGTGGAGGGTCTCCTCATCTCCATACCTTAACCCTCCTCCTTGGTCTCCTGCTTCCTTACATTCCTGAAGACCTGTGATGTCCTACCCTATGCCTGACCCCACATCAAGTTCCAAATTTATTTCATCAGATTGTTATCTCTTCACTGCAGCTGATTTCAGTTAAGTATACAAAAGATGTGGTCAAACTGAGGGTGCTGTATGGTATTAAAATTCCCCTTAGGGATGTTTGCATTTCACATTTTTAAAACGTATCTCCAGTTAACCTGAAAGATTTGCTTGTTGCTCATGTCATAGTTAAAGCAAATCTAGGCAGCCGAGTAAAAATGGTTTGGAGCAGTAAGTCATTTCCATCAGCTGAAATGAGACCTAGTAAGGTTTCACCTACTGTACCTCTGCATGATGCTGCTTTCACTAATGAAAATGAGTGCATCCATTCATTTCCCCTCCCAACTCACAGGCTTGTGGGACAGAATAGGTGCTGGCCCGTTGTTATACCAACTCTTAATGATTGACAATCTCCAACCTGATCAATGCCCACATAAAAAGAAGTTAGTTAAATGTTTATAAAATTTGGAGATGGAGGGATGAGAAAGCAGCTGAAAACTCAGTTTCAGGTTTGAATCTGAAAAGCATAAAATTTAATAGCTTTCTAAGAAGGACAAGGAGGCAGCAAATGGAAGGGGGAAATTTCCAAAAAACTAGAGAGGTACAGATAGTGTTTAATTTTAGATCCCGTGCTGCTTCTATCAACAACATGAAACTCAGTTGACTATTTCAGCAGCATATGCAACTCAGCTAATCAGAAAAATATGCAAGCAGTTGAGTAGCTGTCTTCTAGACAAACTTTAACATATGGATCTGGAAAACATCCCAAATTCTGGGGCAAAACCAAATCAATCAAAAAGGCATTAGGATTTTCTTACCATGTATCAACAAAACAGTCCCATTTTCAAAAGGTTCATTAACATCTTTTGGTTCCAAAGGGAGGACTCTTGAGTGTCCCTGTATTATAAGGGAAAAGCCACTGAACATGAAATTAAGATTCAGCTCTGCCTTATTAGTTAAACAAATCACTTCACCTTTCCAAAAGATCACATGAAGTCTAAGGTCTCCTCTAATCCTTTCATTTGATAATTTTGTTATCCTTATTAGTTTTCTAACTCATGCTAATAGTGATTCACTTTAATTTGGGGAGAAATAAAGAAAAGGTGAGTTAACACGTTTATGCCTAGCCTATCTATCTAGAAGAATCTAAGCCAAAATATTAAAAATATTCCAGTCAAATTAATGGGATTGTGTGTGATTGTTTTCTTCACATGTGTGAAGAAGTCTTTACTGAAGGATAAGGCAAGGAAAGGGATTTATGTCTATGTAGTAAAGAATTTGGCCTTGCCCAGAGAAAAGATCAGACTATGCCCTGGGCCTTCCTGAGAGCAGTGTGTCTGTTTACCCGGGAGCCTTGGGTCATACTGGATAGCCTAAGAATGTGATTTAGGGAAGGGGATGTGCACACCCATAGGGTCTTAGGACAAGGACTGGCAAAATATCAAAAATGAGACTTAGGGTGGGAGCTTTGGGTCACACAGTATCAATCAGCCACCTGGAGACTGAGATCAACTACGTATCCATCATGCCTACACAATAGAGTCCCAATAAAAACTCTGGACACTGAGGCGCAGATGCGCTTCTCCAGTTGGCAGTTCTCCATGCATATCCTCACGCATGGATGTTGGCAGGGTGATGTGTCCTGTCTTTATGGGAAGAGCACAACAGAAGCTCTGCTTTTGTCACCTTTTCTGGATTCTGCCATACATACTCTTCCTTTGGCGGATTTCAATCCGTATTCTTTCTCTGTAATCAACCATAACCACAAGTAGAATAGCTTTCAGTGAGTTCAGTGAGTTATCAAATTTGAAGACGGTTTTGGGAATCCCTGAACTTACAGTTGGTCTCAGAAATGAGGACAGTCCTGGGGACTGAGCCCTCTACTTTGTAGTTGACCTAACCTCTCTGCAATATCACAGCAATGAAAAAGAAATTTAAATTTAAGACAGATATTCTCCTTCCTAAAAATTCAGTCACCTTTGATAACATCCCACAAAAGAGCTGACAGCCTCCCAAGCTGTTCTTTATTTATCCCTGGGCCTTTTCTTCTATCACTCTCCTGTGTCTCTACTCCATTCTTACCCACCAAGGAATTCTCATTTGTTTTTAATGAAGGTGAGCTTTCCTATGCCTCCAGATTTTTAATTCCTGCATATCCGTTTCATTGGAGTTTCACCTTCTAATTAAGAGTTATCTTTATTTCTTCTAATTGTTTATGCATGTATACAAATTTTCTATCATGAATGTATATTTTTTAAAAAAGAAACTTCCTCAAAATTAGACTCACGTATTTTCTAGTCTTGACAAAGATTTGCTCACAAAAATATAACTGTCCAATCAGAGCAACTAATTTAAAACAATTTAAATTTGACAGTTTTTAAAGTTCTCATTCCTGTTTTTTGACATTCTTTTTTTTTCTTTTTAAGGCAAGCACAAAAATGAGGAAAGAAAGATAGGAATATAGGGCAAGAGCAACATATAGGTTTTAAGAGAAAACCAAAACTATCTACACACGCACAGCTTACCGACTATGTTAACATAACCATACTATTTTGATGTGCTTATCGACATAACTTTAATATTCCAGGAAATCTGTTCATAAAAATAAAAGTGACAAATTACATTTTATTTCAGAAATTTCCTGAAATACCAATCAATTCTTCAATAGAAAGCATTAAGTATACAACCCAAGATTCTTTGAACCCTTCCTCAAAATCCTTACCTTGCTGTGTTCATCAATCCTAAACTGTTCTATCATAATCTGTACCCAACTTTAACCAAGTCTCAGCACTGAAAGATCCACCTTCATCTAAGTGTGTCTTCAAAATTTCAGTAAAGTTCCTGATTTTGCCCTCCTTCTTCTTATATAGACCATTAAGACTATATCTAGGTTATCTTCCCTCTTACCATGGTAAAAACAAATTCAGTTCTGCATTACCACAGGTAGTTTGGTGATGTTTTGGGGAGCCGGCATTCAACATAAGACTCAGAAGTGAGGATGAGATAGCAAGCCATAATTTTCCTCTGTGATTGAGCTTTTATTAGAGTGTTTCTCAGGAAGGGGAAGGCAAGGAGATGTGTTGTAGGGTGACAGGGAAGAGAAAGAAATACACAAATATATGCTACTTTAAAATGTATAGCAGATTTCTATAACTAATGTCTCATTTGGCCCTTATAACAAAGCTTTGTGGTAGACAGGTCATATGTTAGCATTGTTATTTTAAAGATGGCAACACCAGACTCATAGAAGTTGCACAAGATTAAGATTTGGGACACATAATATGGAACAGCTAGAGGAAATTTCTAAACCAAGGGTCAGCAAACTGCAACCTGTAGGCCAAATCTAGCCCCAGAGCTTATGTAAATAAAAGTATATTGAATAAAGCCAGGCTCATTTGTTTGCATAATTGTCTATAGTTGCTCTATCGCTACAATAGCATTGTTAAATAGTTCTGACAAAGACCATATGGCCCACAAAGTCTAAAATATTTACTATATGGCCCTTTACAAAAAAGATTTGCCAATCTCTGTTCTAAAACAATACAACATAAAGTTAACTCCCAAATAAATGGGATGAAATTATTAAACTCGAAAGGCCTTGAAGATGTGAGTCAGATAGTTCTTCATCAGGCAAAGGGATATTTGATAAGAGGAAGTGATAAATTGCCAGGTCCTAAAGGGTTTCTAAATAATAGGAAAGAGTTCCCCTAGGTAGTTCTCAACCCAGATACAGGCTGCATTGATAGTGTGAGTTGAAATAAAGGATGATTGTTCAGTCAGCACTGCAGACATCTATACAGCAGCAAATAGGAACAGAAAGAGCTACAATAACAAAAATATTGTTGATGAAACTTGAACTTTAAAGAGTTTGAGCAAATGAAAAGATTAAGAGAACTCTCTATACTTGCTAAATCAGCAATAGCTAAGAAAGGAAATCACTCTGACATGGGTAGGCATGAATTATTAGGGAATACATCAATACCTTAGTGGATAATAGTCAGCTTTTCTGGAACTCACAGAATGAGTTATGCCTGCATTTTTGCTTTTCCTTTGTAGCCTAAACTTCAGCCTTTTGAATGATCTCCCTGCTTCCAGGCTTACTCCCCTATAGTCTACTCTCCAAAAAAATGATCTTTTTACAACAGAAGTTAAATCATGTTGGTCTAACTTTGCTCAAAACTCTCCAATGAGGCCGAGCATGGGGTCTCACACCTGTAATCCTAGCACTCTGGGAGGCCGAGGTGGGAGGATCGCTTGAGGTCAGGAGTTCAAAATCTGCCTGAGCAAGAGCGAGACCTTGTCTCTACTAAAAATAGAAAGAGATTAGCCGGGCAACTAAAAATAGAAAAAATTAGCCGGGTGTGGTGGCACACACGTGTAGTCCCAGCTATGCAGGAGGCTGAGGCAGGAGGATAGTTTGAGCCCAGGAGTTTGAGGTTGCTGTGAGCTAGGCTGATGCCACAGCACTCTAGCCCTCTGGGCAACAGAGTGGGACTCTGCCTCAAAAAAAAAAAAAAAAAAAAAAACCAATCCTCCAATGACTTCACGTTTCACCAGAGGGAGATTATCCTTGAAGCTAATAAAGCTGCAGACTCAGGGGTCCTTCAAGTCTTTGGAAGGGACCTGGCAATGTACTCACATGATCCTATTTTTTTTTAATTTGCAAAGTGAGATATTTTAACCACAACTGTCTATTTCGTATTTCCCCTCTGTCACATTTCCCTTTGAGTCAAGTGGTTCGAGAATAGACACAGGCACTTTGGGGCCCAGTGAAGGAGAAGTTGAGTTAGACGAGCATTTTGTTTGGGTCAGTGGGATGTATTATGGTGATTCATAGTTGTTTCTATGTAAAATATTTGCTGGTGTCAGAGTGGCTTTCAAGAATACTTCTACCATTCTCTGTGCCAACTTAACATTGTGACATTAAAGTTCAAGGCCTGAGGTTATAAGATAGGAACTCAAGTTCATCATACCAGAAATATGTGGCCAGTGGAGGAGATAAGGAGTTGGAAGGGTATGGAGCCAGAAGCTAGTCTGCAGAAAATTCTTACAAGTTTATAGTCCATATAAAGAAAGACATTTGAGAAAAGTTTTCCCAAATTGACAACCCTAAAAATTGTACACGGCATTACCAATAATGAGTAGTGAAATTGAAGGAAATTTTTCCACATTATCAATAATAAAGAGATAAATTTAGACCAAACAAGCTAGAGGAAAGACTGAATTATCTTTCTATTCTTCTTATTAAAAATGATATTAGAAAGTAACATGAAGAGGCAATCAAAGATCTTTTAGCCTAAACTAATGGGGGCGGGAGAAATGTAGAGAGGTGTCACAGTTCATTAGTAAAATTATAATGGTTTATGATGTTATTTTTGTGGTGTGTGCAGCATTTGGCATTCTTTTAAAACTGGTGATTTGCTGTGATTTTCTTTTTCCATTACAAGTCAGTATTTAGATTCGTGCCCAATTTTGTATTCTTTTACTTATAGAAGGCCCCAGGATTGTAAACTTCAAGCCCCACAAATCCTGGGTGCACTCTTGAAGCTCAGAGTTACATGCAAAGCCCTTATAAGTAGCCTGTCAACAACCCCTCAACCCCTACGCCCTCCTGAGGGAGACCTGCTGCTCTCTGACTCATCTCTACCACTTCCACCCTCCCTCGCTCCACGCAAGCCACTGTAGCCACTTGCTGTTCCTAGATCACACCCAGCACATTCCTGCCGCAAGACATTTGCACTGGCTGTTTCCTCAGTACAATCGTCTTTCCCCAGATATCACCATAACTTTTCTCTCATTTTCTTTACATCTCTGCTAAAATATTACCTTAACAGAGCAGCCTTCCCTGTTAGCTACATAAAATACTACTGCCCTCCAGCTCCCATCACTTTCTTACCTTGTGTCGTTTTTCTTAACAATTAGCACCACAATACTTTAAATAATTATTTGTGTATTACCAATTTCCCCAAGTAGAACGTAAGCTTCAATGGGAAAAAGACTGATGCTCACTGTTATAGCCCAAGGGCCTAGCACATTTCCTGGTTCACAGTTGGTACCTTAAAACCAGTTGTTGAGTGAATGAATAAATGGAAAAAAAAATTAAAAAGAAGAGAATGAGTGAGTGAATGGAATCACTAACACCTGAATTAAAATGGATTAGTAGCAAATACAAGACCAGGTTGTGGACATGCCTTTTTTTATTTGCAATTTGCTATGTATATTATATCATTTGATAAACTGCATCTAACTCATTTGAAGGGCAGGTTTTAGTGCTTCTCAACTAGAATTTATAGTTTCAAAGAAAGAAGCCAAAATAAGAACCTCTTTAAGTACTCCTGAGCGCAAATAATTAAACTGTGTGGGCACATCATTATGGCCTTTCTGGAAGGGTAAACCAGGTAAGCAATATTTTTATCAACTAGCACCTGATTGAGGGCCATTCCTATTGGTTGATAACATCCCTTTCACAATATCTTAATCTTGGTAAAAACTACCTTTTCAAAATGTTCTTAACATTGTGACTTAGTGCTCATATGATTACACATAGGACCTCACATCCTGCCACTGGGAAGGAGTGGCAGAGATCGCTGGCCTGATGTTTCCCAAACTAGTTGTGTATTAGGAGGACCTGGGGAGTCAAAAAATGTACAGGTTTCTGGGACCAAGAGCTGCTATATTAAAATCTGGCGGTGGAGCCTGCAAAGCTATATTTTTTTTTTCAGAATATGACAGGAGTACAAATGTTTGGTTACATGAATTGCTTTTGTACAGTTTGAGTCAAAGTTGTAAATGTGCCCATCACCCAGATAGTGTGCACTGTACACATTAGGTGTGAATTTACCCATCCTCTCCTCCCCCATCCCACCTGCTTGATTTCTGTTAAATTTTATTTCCATATGTGCACATGAGTGTTGATCAATTAGTTCCAATTTAGTAGTGAGTACATGTGGCATTTGTTTTTCCATTCTCGTGATATTTTACATAGAATAATGGTCTCCCGCTCTATCCAGGTTGTTACAAAAGGTATTAGTTGACCATGTTTTTTTTATGGCTCAGTAGTACTACATGGTATACATTTACCACATTTTATTAATCCACTCATATACTGATGAGGACTTGAGTTGATTGCACATCTTTGCAGTTGTGGCTTGTGCTGCTATAAACATTTGAGTGCAAGTGTCTTTTTGATGAAATGACTTTCTTTCCTTTGGGTAAATACCCAATAGTGGGATTGCTGGATCAAATGGTAGTTCTACTTTTAGTCCTTTGAGGTGTCTCCATACTACTTTCCATACAGGTTGTACTGGTCTGCAGTCCCACCAACAGTGTATAATTGTTCCTTTCTCTATGCATCCATGACAGCATCTGTTGTTTTGGGACTTTTTGATAAAAGCTGGAGTTAGGTGATATCTCATTGTGGTTTTGATTTGCATTTCCCTGATTAATAGAGAAATTGAGCATTTTTTCATATGCTGTTGGCCATTAGTCTATCTTCTTTTGAAAAGCTTCTGTTCCTGTCTTTTGCTTACCTTTTAATGGGTTGTTTGATTTTTTTCTTGCTGATTTGCTTGAGTTTTTTTGTAGATCCTGGTTATTAGCCCTTAACCAGATGTACAGCATGTAAATATTTTCTCCCATAGTGTAGGTTGTCTATTTGCTCTACTTATTGTTTCCTTGACTGTACAGAAGCTTTCTAATTTAATCAGGTCCCATTTGTTTATTTTTTGTTGTTGCTGTGATTGCCTTTGGGATTTTCTTCATAAATTCTTGGCCTAGGCTGATGTCTATAGGAGTATTTCCAACATTTTGGCTTATGGTTTCATGCCTAGATTTAAGTCTGTTATCCATCATGAGTTGATTTTTGTGAGAGGTGAGAGGTGCAGATCCTGTTTCAGTCTTCTACATGTGGCTATCCAATTTTCTTACCACCATTTATTGAACAGGGATTTTTTTCCCCAGTGTATGCTTTTGTCTGCTTTTTCAAAGATCAGATGGCTATATGAGGATGGTTTTGTATCTCAGTTCTCTGTTCTGATCCATTGGTCTATGTCCCAGTTCTTGTGCCAGTAACATGCTGTTTTGGTTACTATAGTCTTATAGTACAGCTTGAAGTCTGGTAAACTGATGCCTCCCAATTTGTTCTTTTTGCTTAAGGTGACTTTGGCTACCCAAGATCTTGTCTGGTTCCACATGAAGCATAGAATTATTTTCCCTAGATCTGTAAAAAATGATGTTGTTATTTTAATGGAGATTGCATTGAATCTGTAAATCATTTTGGGTAGTATGGCATTTTAACAATGTTGATTCTGTCAATCCATGAGTATGATGTGTTTTTCCATTTGTTTATATCCTCTGTGATTTCCTTCCTCAGTGTTTCATAGTTCTCCCTGGAGAGGTATTTCCCCTCCTTGGCTAAATATATTCCTAGGTATTTTATTTTCTTTGTTGGTATTGTGAAAAGTATAAAGTCTTTGATTTGGTTCTTAGTTTGACTGTTGTTGGTGTATAGGAATGCTACTGATTTGTGTACATTGATTTTGTAACCTAAGACTTTGCTGAATTTATTTATCAATACCAGGAGTCTCTTGGCAGAATCCTTGGGGTTTTCTAAATATAAGATCATATCATCAGCAAAAAACAAAATTTGACCTCTTCTTTCCCCATTTGGATAACCTTGATTTCCTTCTCTTGTCTGATTGCTCTGGCTAGGACTTCCAGCACTATATTGAATAGAAGTGGTGACAGTGGGCAACCTTGTCTGGTTCCAGCTCTACGCAAGAATGCTTTCAATTTTTTCCCATTCAGGATGATGTTGGCTGTGGGTTTGTCATATATGGCTTTTATAATGTTGAGATATGTTCCATCTATGCCTATTTTGTTAAGAGTTCTTATCATAAAAGGGTGTTGAATTTTGTGAAATGCATTTTCTGCATCTAGTGAGAGGATCATATGGTGTTTGTTTTTGCTTCTATTTATGTGGTGAATCACATTTATCGATTTGAGTATGTTGAACCATCCTTGCATCTCTGGGATGAAGCCCACTTGGTCGTGGTGGATTATTTTTTTGATGTGCAGCTGAATTCAGTTTGCTAGGATTTCATCAAGAATTTTTGCATCTATATTCATAAGGGATGTTGGTCTGTAGGTTTTTGTTGTTGTTGTTATTCTGTCCTTTCCTAGCTTTGGTATCAAGGTGATATTGGCTTCATAGAACAAGTCAGGGAGGATTCCTTCCTTCTTGATGTTATGAAATTTTTGCAGTATAGGTACCAGCACTTTGTAGTTCTGGTGAAATTCAGCTGTGAAACCATCTGGTGAAAGCTACATTTTTTAACAGGCTCTCTTCTGAATTTTATGCAGCCTTCCTGATTCACCAGCATTTTAGAACTCATATTGACCTTGTTTCCTCCTCTTATGTATTGTGTTTCTCAAATAGTGAAACTAGTACTTATATATATAAACCTTGAATAGGAACTAGAAAAAAGAATCCAATACCATCTAGGATGATGGTTCTAAATCTGACTTAACACAGAATTACCTAGAAAGCTTTTATTTCAATGGCTAGGCTTTCCCCCAGCTACCTAAATCAGAATCTCAGGTTGGGACCTATGGCATTGCCATTTTTTAAAGCTCTATAATGGGTCTAATGTGCAGCCAGTATTGAGGTACCTGATCTAAAAGAAAAGAATTTTGAGATAAAGAGAAATTATATTTGTTTTATTCTTAGGCACTTCCTAGTTTGTGAGTATTAAAATCATATTGACAAAAAGCAACTTGGAGATATCCCATTCTACTGAGGGTTTTATAGTTGAGGATGTAGAGTTGTAGAAAGAAACTTGCTCAGGGTCAAATAATTAGAGGCTGATTTAGAACCTGAACCCAGGTCTCTCATTTCCAGAGTCGATACCACTTATACTAAATCAAAATCTTCAGATTCACTGTACTGCATATCATAAGCAAGCCTCTAGTGATCTGAGAATCTTATTCCATCTCCTGGTCATACAGGGACATCTATAGTGAACCAGAGACAGAAGCTAGTTACAGATTCATTTCAGTGCTAGGCCAGATAAGCAGCTAACCAGGACACCAATCTATAACAGCATTTCTCAAATTTGCCAGGTCAAAAGAATTGCATGGGGAAATGATTAGTAATGCAGATTTCCAGGTCTCTCCACTGAAAATTCTGAGTCAGTAGACTCAGGATAAGACCTTGTAAAACATTAAGTATGAGAGGGCTACAGTTGATTCACACACTCTGCAAGTTTTGGAAAGGCTTTAGTAAAATATTGTTGAAGTAAATGATATTTTATCCCACTTAACTTTTATTTCTACATATGACTCTTTAGATCAGGAGTTGGGAATTTTTTCTATAATGGGTCAGATAGAAATAGTTTAGGCTTTGCAAGCCATATGGTTCCTGTTACAACTACTCAATTTGCCACTGTAGCATGAAAGCAGACATCAACCATGTAGATGAAGGGGAGTGGCTATATTCAAATAAAACTATTTATAAGACTGTCCTTAAAACCAACGGAATTCTTTCCAAAAGTGCTAAGGTGGTGGGTAAGGAGTGTAGAGGTGGATGATTGAGACGTGTTAACATGGAATAAAGCTGATTAAGCAGTGCTTTTAGGTAGCCAACTAACAGTCCATCCCTTTGGTAATCTAACATCCACAGACATCCTTCTTCCTACACATGCAGTTTATATATGTGCACCCACCTCCTTCCCAAGAGAGAAAAACCACAATATTATATCTAACTACTACATCTATACTCAAATCTAGGATCTCTGGGTGATGTTCAATCTTCTTTATTTGGTCCAGAGATAACTTCTTATAGGCCTGGAAGTTTTCTCTAAAAAAATAGATTACCTGCTTCCAACACATCTAATATACATTGACGGGAAAGGACTAAATAGTTAATATTTACTAGCATATAGTCTATCCTGTTAGAAAGGAATAGTGAGAAATACCTGTCCTCTCAATGGAGAAAGTCTTTGATTAGTCCATCTCAAAGTCCCTAGTTCTATTCTTTATTAAAATCTCCCTATTATTCTTCCATAGCCTCTGGTTCTTCTCTCTAGTAATATATTCTTTAATAATTATTTCCAATGCCTGTATCTGAGATGGGCATTCAGGAGAAAGTTCTTCTCTAATTTTAGCAACCCCTGCACATTGGTACAAATTCAGATACCTAGAGATTGTCTTTGGAGTTCAATAATTATATATAGTTGTTGGTGAGGCTTGAAGTAACTTTAATAATAAAGTTCCTCTCAAAAACTTAGTAGATTGAGTCTATTTTTGTCTGGTCAATTCCTTGCATTAGTAATCATAGCTAAAGATCTCGTCTAGACATAGTCTTTGAGGCTAAGAATTCTTGTCTCTCTGCTGCTAGATCCTGTGCTCTTCCAAATCCTCTGGTATTTAACTCAGACAATAAAGTCTTTGTGCTAAAAAGCTCTAGTTTTATCAGTCTTAAGGGTGCCACTTTCCCACCTCTGCTTGTTTTAACTTGGGGTACCAAAGACACCTTCTCCAACCCTGCAAGATTAGAAAGTATAGGATTCTCTTTATTTAGGTTGGAGGTCACAGTTAGAAAGCATTTTTCTAAGCAGTCAAACTTTCTTCCCTCTCTGGTTCCTCTCTGGTTAGAGGTTAGCTATCTTGCTTAAGTTTGCCTCTCATAGTAGGACTTTTTTGATAATAGCCACTAAAGTAAGCCAACACACACAAACATCCTGAATTTTTCCCTCCATTTCCCATGCCACCACAACCTTGGTCAACCTGTAGTCCTCATTAGAAAATAGATCATTCAAATGGTTGCTTAAATGTTTTGCCATGTCAAAGGTTTCCACCTGAAGAGATTTTGGTCCTCAATCTCCACCCTGACCCACCCCTTAAGGTGTGTTTCTTGTAGCATTCCACTTTCAGGACCCAAATTCTATATCAGTTAGATATGCTTTCCTCTGTAAATTATTAAAACTCAATTAACCATAATTTAAACAAATAAAAATGGTTTTCTCTAACAAGACATCTAGGTGTGGGTAGTGGCACTGGTTCCAAGGCATCAAGGCCCTGAAGCAGCATCTCTGTGATGTTTTTGACCGCCTCCTCATAGTCACAAGATGGCTGCAGCACATCAACACATCACATTTGAAGGCAGGAAGCATGTGGCAGTGTCATGCAGACCATTTCTTTTCAGCTTCTGTTCTTTATATCAAGAAGTAAAATCTTTCTCAAAGCCTCCACAAGACTTCTACTTAAATCTTATTGGCCAGAATTGGATCATAAGCCTGCCTACCTCTAGACCTGGACCTACCTTTGAAGGAACCAAAGCATCTCTGCTAAGGAAAAAAAAAAAATTGGAGTCCTGTTAGCAAAGCATATCTTTGAGTAGTCAACTAACAGTGTCTACCATGGTACTGTTCAGGAGCCCAAGTAGAAATTTTAAAAAGTTAAACTAAAAAATAAATAAAACATCCTTGTAAACCTTTTTTCTCATGACACTGCCAATGTACAGTGCAACTATGGGCTGCACCAAAACTCTGGAAATGCGATGTATTAGTTTTCCTTTGCAGTGTAATGAGTTATTACAAATTTATCAGCTTAAAATAATGTGCATTTATTATCTCCCAGTCTGTAGGTCAAAATTCCAGGTGGTCTTGACTGGTTTCTCTGCATAGGATCTCACAAGGCTGAAATCAAGGCTGGGCTCTGGGGAAGAATTACAAGTGCATTCAGATTGTTGGCAGAGTTCAGTTCCTTGTGGTTGTAGGACTCATGTCCTTGATTAACTGCTGGCTGTCAATGGGAAGTCACTCCCAATTCCTAAAGGTTGATCTCTGTTCCTTGCACAGATCTCTCCCATCCTCAAAGCCAACAGTAACATATTAAATTCTTCCTTTCCTTCAAATTTCTGAGTTTCTTTTTTATTATCATCTGGAAAATACTCTCTTAAATGGTAATATGTTTAGGTTAAGCCCACCCTGATAATCTACTTATTTTATAGTCTACTAATTAATAACCTTAATCACACCTGCAAAATCTCTTTTGCCACATAAAGTAACATAACCCCCAGGATGACACCATGGAGCAAAGGTCATGGAGCCGTCTTGGAATTCCACCCATCACACAAGCTGTCACAGGTGAAATTCGGAAAGCAAACCATCTGCTAGGTATAACTATATTATTTTATTAACTTCTCCAAAGAAAGTATCTGTCTTGGAAAATTATGAAAGAAAGCTGGAGAAAGAATAAATGTTTGTGCAAAATGGGAAATGTTTTAAGATCAAAAAAGTTAGAAAATAAAAACTTTTAAACATATGTTATAAAGGATTTAGTAACTGTCTCCATATAAGTCCAATCTTTTCTCAGAAAGAGCAATAAACTCTAAATGATCCAGTTATGAAGAGGACAAAACTGTGAAATGAAAGATAATTTTCACATGTTTAAATGCTATATTTTAGTCCATCCATGTAAGTCTCCTATTTTGAATGGTGAGAGATATACAATGTTTATAAACAGAAAATCAGGTGTCTCCCTGACCCCAATTAAATAAATCTAAACAAATATTTAAAGATATTCAGTCTGAAGTCACCAGCACAGGCTGGTCACATTTCATAGTCCAGGTTACTGGGCTTGGTACACAGACACATGTGCTAAATGAATTATTTTTGGCTCACTGATCACATAAACATCTGGCATTTAGGCTAAGACCACCCATCCTAAGACAAACATGGAGTGGTGGGCATGCCCCTTACATTTCGTGGAGCCAAGACCACAGGGCTGAGGGGTGGAGGGACAGGGAAGATAAGGAGATGCCATGGGCAAATACAGGAATGTTGCCAAAAGGACCAGAGAGCCGAGATGAGCTAAGCACAACCTGAGTGTCCATACATGTCAAATAGTCTCTAGTGTCTCATCCTTCCCCAAACCCTAAAGCAAATGAAGAGGTTGCCTTTTCTCTGCATGCCTCAGCCTGCATTTTGACCTTTGGGAACCCCCTTTCCCTTTCGCAGCTGCCCTTTGAATGGCTAAATATAACTAGATTTTACTGTCTGGGATTTTCCCTAGCCCAAGACTTTTCTAAGGGTTGATCAACATGCAGACCATTTTCTAAATAATCCTCTTAACAGTTATTACCATCTTCTACCTCACTCCTCTCTAAATCCACCTGACACGCTCACGTGCACACACGCTCACACACTCAGGCACACATGTTTCCACATCCCCATTCCAGGTCTAAGGTTGAGAATGCTTTTATAGCTGATTTTACTCCTGTGTATATTCCACGACGTGCAGGGAGCTTCTTGACTTACTTTTTACAGTTTTGAAAAATTCATAACCAGAAACTTATTGCCCAAACAGGCTGCAAATCCATATCCCTC
Organism: Lepilemur ruficaudatus; assembly: GCA_963574885.1. Classification (NCBI taxonomy): domain Eukaryota; kingdom Metazoa; phylum Chordata; class Mammalia; order Primates; family Lepilemuridae; genus Lepilemur; species Lepilemur ruficaudatus. Next base: position 70,757 of record CAUYRT010095782.1, read on the forward strand.
TGGAGTTTTTTTCCTCGCAGCTCCCATGTTCTTGTGCTAAGCAGGGGTGTCCATAAGTCTATTGCCATGAACCTTCCAGGGGTTACTCTACCCACAGAAAATATAACTTACTTATGGTTTGTTGCAAGCCAGGATGAGGCTAGCGAAACTATATTGGTTGTGAGACAGGAGACTGAAATGAAAAGGAACAAACGGAGGGCAATTGGTGTTCAGGGCTTTCCAAGACATTTGCAAAATCCTGGCAACCCAATCAGTAGTCATCTGAGGCTTAGAGGACTGAGGCACAGGACTGTCAACCAGTGAGAGGTAAGTAATACCTTAGCACAGAAGAGTGTTTTAAGAAACCATTATTTCTTCTTCAGGACAAACATGAAAACACACAAATTTAATTCCTTTCGGCCAGAATCCATTGCTATCTAGCAGTGGGCCAACTCTGGAGTTTTGTTTTCTTTTTTTCCATTCCAAGATACATAGATTTTATGTCATTAAGACTTCCAGGTACCTTAGAAAGCCCAAGTGCATTCATGTCTAACGTGCATGTGCCTCCGTACATCACATAGTCCATGCTCAGGAATTCTTTAAATACATGTTGGCCTCTGAGTTATTTCCTGATTTCACTTGCGTATCTTCTTTTTTTTTTTTTTTTCAACCCAGGCCTTAAAAATGACCCAGAAAAACTACAGAGCAAGCTTATGCTGGAATACTAGGTGAAGGGAGAGAGGATGTAATGAATTTTCTAAGCTTCTAAAGAAAACAGAACTGGGTAATACATGATGTTGGACTTAATCCAATGTCTTGGACATTTAATGGGAGATAGACATAAATCACAAGGGAATAAAATCGTAGAGTTGGGGCTTGTTATCCTTATTTTGAAAGTAAAAATTTTTGGCAAATAAATTTTCACAAGCAAACCCAAATACAAAGGGGATAAAAAGCAAAGATTCTGTGGTTAAAATAAGGACATGCAAGCCAGGGCCCCATTCAATGTCTGAACTCAATTTGTCCTCCATGTTGGTCCTGACAAATCTCTATGGAGCTTTCAGAGATCCTTGGAACATAGTTTAAAAATCATAAATTAAAAACACACAACTATCTGAGAGGTAAATTACCTGAAAGTTTGACCTTGCATAAGTTGCTTAAGTTTTGACTGGCAGCTGGGTAGGATGAGGGACAGCCAGAAGTGCTTCACCAAAGCCATCTCAGGTCCAATGCCCTTATCATTTGCCCGGGTGACGTGGATGTCAGAACATCTACATGAGGGAAGGGAATACGTGGGGCAGCACCTTTGAAAACCAATCACTATATTTAGCATGAATGTAAGAAAATCCGCAGTAAAAACCTTGAGTGATATTTCTTTTTTAAGGCAAGTGAAGATAAATCTTGAGAAGGAAAAATAAAATGTGCAAACTTTCCCTGATTGCCTCATTTATTTTTTATACTGCTGAATAATACACGCATATTTATCCATATGCATATATTTACCAACCGTCTCAAATTCTATTTGGAAAGAGGTGAGAAATGGAGAGCAGTGAAGGAGGGAGAAAAGGCTGTGTAATGGCAAGATGGAAAAAGAAAAGCTATGAGTGATGAAGATCCAGGGGTCCAAAAGGATAAATTCAGGAAGAATTCAGTCACTTGTTCATCGATTACTTATTAAGCACTCATTGTGCTAAAGATCACCTGCCAGGTCCTGGGGAGCCTAGAGCTGACAGCCCCCTCATTTGCAAAATGAGGCTAAGAATAGTAACCACCTCACTGCGTTGATGTGCGGATTAAATGAGCTAATCTGTGCAAACCACCTAGCATATCTTAACGACTTAATAATAAATCAACCATTTTTTTCCTCATTTCATTCCTGATATTTCACTCCAAATTGGAGGTGGAAAGAGAGACTCACAAGAGTGTTTGGGTTTTAATACGCTTGCACTCTAAATTTATTTTGAGCTCCTCACGTTAATAGCAGCGGAACATTTCTTTCTTCTTTTATTCCTAGTGTTAAAAGCTTTAAGCAACGAACTGCAGAGACTACAGAGGTAAAGTGTGAATGTATGCAAGAATATTGGAGAGAAGGAATAAAAAAAGGAAAATAAAGGTCAAAGGGATTTATAAAATAATCGAAAAGTGGCCATTGTATTTAGGACAACCTTCCAATTATCTGTAAGGACCATTAAATAAGGGAAAGAAGAATCAACCAGCTAGTGCAGCCCCAGATCAGTCTCCAGGCCTATTGTTTGGAATACACTGGAATCACAAAGTAATGCATATAAAAATCACCCCTACCTGATCAGCACCAGGTACTGAACCTCAGCATCCATTTGATGGGCCCAGGTTCATGTGGATCTCTGCAAGCCTGCCTCCCTCATGGGAGCAGTCTAGGTGAGTCCAGGTAGAGAGCAGATACATCAAGATTAAAAAAAAAAAAAAAAAAAGGAAGAAGGGCAGTCATTGGGAGCAGAGGAGTAAATAAAAACTTAAAACACCTATCCCTAAACCTCAGTCAATGGATGCTAAAGAGCTGGCTTCTGCTTGCCGTCCTTCATCTTAACTTCTTTTTCCTTCCTAGTGAGAAAAGTGTCCCCTGATGGAAGAAATGACTTATGACTTAAAAGCTTGATTAATAACCAGCCATCCCTCCTTCCCCCCTCCAGCTGTGTAACAGACTCATTTTTAAAAACCTCTGGGAAGTTCTACTTGAAGCTGTGGTTTCATTTCAAAGGAAACCAACAAGCTGGGGGTATCTATGTGGGAAAAATCTCTTCCCTGTGTCTTCTTTAGACTCTTCAAAAAGGCGAAAGAGCACAAAAAAGAAGATACACAAGTAAAATAGGTTCAAGTACAGCAAGAATCACAGTTTCTAAAGGGCTAGTGAGAGGGCAATGATTTGAGAGTCAAAAAACCCATTTCTAATGTTTACTTCTGCTGTGACTCATTGTGAAACATTGAGGAGGTTCACAGACACCTGCAGCCCTCAGTTTCCTCAGCTGTAAAGTGAAGATTTGAATAAGTGGTCAACCCACATCACATCTGATATGCTTCCAGGGACTCAAAATGAGAATCGTGAACACGTATCAATAGAAAGATGAGGGGTTCCCTGCTGAGAAACACGAAACCAGCAGAAAAATAAACATTCACATTTGTATGCTAATTGGGTGTTCCAGATTAAAGTAATTTGTTAAAAATTATGGGGAATAAAAATCTGTGATTTGGTGATAAAAAGAGAGGATTTCTATAAGAAGAGACAGACAAGACCATAGAGATTCAGTGACGCTCGGTTACTCAGCCAAATTAAAATGCTTCCCTTTCATCCTATAAGGGAAATCCTTGAGAAGTTTGTGGACTGTCACCATCTGTTCAGCAAAACATGCGTCAACATAATATTTTCCACATGTTAGGTTTTCTGTGTTTTTTTTTAATTTTACAAACAGAAATTAATCTTTTCCTAGCCAAAATGTTTTACTCTAACCATTGTCAGAGGAAGTTAGTAGAAACTCTCTATTTTGATCCCACATCCCTCCCTACCACTGAATCATTTGTGTTTTCTATGGCAGTATGTGCATTTGCTGGGAAGAAACTAATAATTGAGCTCCTTTGCAAATCATAACAAGTCTATATAGAACTCCTGCTCTGAAACCCATCTTCTATGTAGCTACAAAGTCATGTCTCTCTTCATTCCCCTCAGCAGAACCCCATAGTGACTTCCATCCACAACTGGATCAAGGCCAAGAGTGCCATCACCCCATAGTGACTTCCATCCACAACTGGATCAAGGCCAAGAGTGCCATCACCTGGCTTGTCTGTGCTCACCATCAACCACCCCTTTGCCTACTAATCTTTTCCCACCACTGCTCTCTGACTGCCATGCTCAGAAACCAGCCTGCAGTTGGCCAGCTAGTGCGTACCAAGCCCCAGCTCTGAACGCAGCACAAAAGACATGGACAACTGTCTTAGACATACTTCCTACCCACAAGGAGCTCCCAGACTTGTTCGGAAAAGATGGAACAACTGGAAGATAAGACAGTGAAAACATCCAATGTGACACAGTAAAAGTGATAATGGTAACAATGATGATGGTGATGAAGATGGCGATAAGGTTAAACTTCTGCATTTTATCTGTGCCTTCTCTTCCACATTCCTGGTTAACTAGAGGAGAATTAACTTTTACTTCCACCTAGTTTAAAGTTCAGTCTGACCCAATAATTTGAGTAGACCCTTTAGGAAATTCTCAGCTGTGTGATACCCACCTTCCAAAAAGCTTAAATCTTAGAAAATCTTGTAGCTCCTTTGTCCATCTAGCTAGTTTTATGTAGCTCTGAGCAAAGTTTGATCCATCTATAAGCCTTGATAATATTATTGTCACTCCAAAAACTAGATTTATTTCTATCTAGCTGCAATACACATAAAGAAAGAAAACACTGAGTGATGTGTTTATGACAGGTATGTAGAGAGGACATTACTATTATTTTTAAACAAGTAAACAGAAACCCAAAGAGCTCAACAATACATTAAAGTGTTACGAGCTAAATTGTGTACCACAAAAGTTCAGGTTGAAGATCTAATGGCTGGTAATTCAGAATGTGACTATCTTCAGAGATAGGGTCTTCAAAGAGATAATTAAGTCAAAATGAAGTCATTGTGGTGGGCCCTAATCCAATGGCTGGTGTCCTTATAAGAAGAGGAAATTTGTCCTAGCACTCTGGGAGGCTGAGGCGGGCAGATTGCTCAAGGTCAGGAGTTCGAAACCAACTTGAGCAAGAGCGAGACCCCGTCTCTACTAAAAATAGAAATTAATTGGCCAACTAAAATATATATATATATATATATATATATATAAAATTAGCCAGGCATGGTGGCACATGCCTATAGTCCCAGCTACTCGGGAGGCTGAGGCAGGATTGCTTGAGCCCAGGAATGCGAGGTTGCTGTGAGCTAGGCTGATGCTATGGCACTCTAGCCTGGGCAACACAGTGAGACTCTGTCTCAAAAAAAAAAAAAAAAAAAGAAGAGGAGGAGGAAATTTGGACACAAAAAGGCACAGAGGGAAGACCATGTTAATACAGGAGAAGCTGGACCCCTATAAGCCTAGGAGAGAAGCCTTAAAAGAAATCAGGCCTGATAACACCTTGATCTCAGATGTCTGACCTGCAGAACTGTGAGAAAGCAAATTTCTACTGTTTAAGCTACCCAGTCTGTGAAACTTTGTATGGCAGCCACAAACTAATACAATAACCACCTCTAAAAACATCTCTCTGTGAATGGCACAACAAGAACACAGGGATTTGTCTTTTTTATTTACTGATGTTTGCTATTTAAACACTTCAATGGTATCTGGCAAAATAGATGTTTGATATTATTTGTTGAATTAATAAATGAACATCTTCTTTGTAGTTAATTCAAGATACCATTTTAAAACATTTTACCAACCCGAATAGAAAATAAAACTGAAAAAAAATAACTTCCTCATTTAAAAAACTCCTATATTTATATGCTAAGTAATTTCTAAGAATTGTTAAAAAATTGTTTTTAAAGGTCAAAATAGCAACAAGCCACAAAAGTCATCATTTCTACAAGTGTTAATGAGTTGCTTCCTTGAGGTGAAAGCCTCAAATTATGGAGAGGTGGGTGACTGAGATAAGTATTTTATTTGAATTTTCATGTATGTTTCTGGAGCCAGAGTCTTCCTAAGATTCAATACTTTGGGTTTTTTCCAATCATCTCAGTGATCTCTTCCAAATCCTGCCGAACTTTTTAGAAGTAAAATTATCTCCATTTTAGAAACAGAAAAAGTGAACCGGCAAGTTAGAGAACATTCTTTAATATTGGAGAGTAGGCTTGTGGGGAAGGCAGTTAAACCAGGATGGAGACAGTTAAACATACGCACCTGAGAGAGCCAGAGAAAAGGAGGAGTAGGGGGGACCTGAAATGAGCACAGTATTTGAGGGCCCCCAACACAAGTTTGACTGTACCTAGAGCCCAGCAATTTAGAGCATTTTCACACTCCATCCAAAAGTGTTTTTAGTGAAGTATCTCCGGGACCGAATTAGAAGGTCCTGTCTTTTTCGTAAGCAGTCCCCATCCATACACTCAGTCATTCAGTAACTACTTGTTAAGCATCCACTATGTGCAAGGCATTCTTACAGGCCCTGAAGATGCAATAGTGTACCAAACAGACAAAAATGTCCCTGCCCTTATAGAGTTTCCATTCCAGTGGCAGAGACAAAAAAAAAAAAAAGAATGAAAAAGATAACTAAGTAAAACATATAACATGTTAGTATTAGGTGCTATGGGAAAAAAAAAAAGAAAAAAACAGGGACGAAGGATATAAAATCTAAGGATAGGCTGAAATATTAGGTTAGCCAGGAAAGTTCTCATGAACTTGAGTTAGGAAGGTGACTAAATGAGAAAGACTGAAACCCTTTCTCACCTTCCTAACTAGTATCTTGAACTCTAGATTCAAACAGCCTGATTTGCATTCACAGTGCCACTCCTATTTACTGTGTGAATTTGAGAAAATTATCTAATTTTTCTGTGTCTCAATTTCTCTATCTGTAAAAGAGGGATAATTATTTTTAACTAGTAGAGTTGTGAAGTGTCAATGCAAAAAACAAAACAAAATGCGTTAAGTTACTGGAATGTTTATAGCAGCACAATTCACAATTGCAAAGATGTGGAAACAACCCAAGTGCCCATCAATACATGAGTGGATTAATAAAATGTGGTATATGTATACCATGGAGTTCTACTCAGCCACAATAAACAATGATGATCTAGCACCTCTTGTATTACCCTGGATAGAGCTGGAGCCCATTCTACTAAGTGAAGTATCACAAGAATGGGGGGAAAAGCACCACATGTACTCACCATCAAATTGGTATTAACTGATCAACACTTATGTGCACATATAATAGTAACATTCATCAGGTGTCAGGCTGGTGGCAGGGGAGGGGATGGATATATTTACTCCTAATGGGTGCGGTGCACACTGTCTGGGGGATGGACACGCTTGAAGCTCTGACTCAGGTGGGGCAAAAGCAATATATGTAACCTAAACATTTGTACCCCCATAATACACTGAAATTTAAAAAAGAAAAAACACACATTAAGTTCTTAAAAACAGTGCCTGATATATAAGAACTCAATAAATATTAGGTTTTATAATTGCTTTTTTTTTTTTTTGCTATTTCTACAATATGATTTCAACACTGTTAAAATGGAGCTAATGCTGCCAGATCTCATTAGATTGCTGTGGAAATCAGAAGAGACAAGACCTAAAGAGCCCTTGGAGCCTGGATCACAGCAAGCACTCAATGTATGCCTCCTGCTCTTGCTTCCATTGCAACCAGGTAACAATTTTGTTTTCATAACAACTACAATAGCATTCTGCTTGGAAAAATAGTCATTGGGAATAACAGGTGAGATCCTGAGGACATGGATATATGTCTACAATAATTTTAGCATAAAAGAAAGGAGATATAGTTAAGTTTCCCTGCACTTGAAAACAAAAGGGTGGGGAGATTGGGAGAAAAGGGAAGCAGAAGAGAAAAAGGGGAAGGAGAGTGGAGCCAAGCTGCCGCTGCGAAGCTGGGGATTTTACAGGGTGTAGATATTCTCTAAGGAGGAGATGGCGGAGAAACATTTTACAAACAAAGATGTGTGAAATTAAATTTGAAATTATTTGTTTTGTTGCAACGTGAATTCCTGTCTGCCCACGCCACCAAAATCTTTGGTAAAGACTTATTATACTCACAAGTGCTTTGTAGGAGTTTTTCGTGCAAACTGGGAAGGGTTTGATGAGCCGGAAGTGACCATGAAAATACAGACTCTACAGGAACTTCGAGAAATCTTAGGGGAGACTTTGGAATTTTGCAAGGAATGGATAGAGCTTGAGACAATCCTACCTAGATCTCTGCTATCTGGATAACAATATTAATATTAATTCAGTCAGAGAAGCAGAACCATTAGGAAGTGAGTGAGTGTGTGTGTGTGTGTGTGTGTGTGTGTTGATGGGGGGAGGAGTGGATTTATTATGGAGATTTGACCTCACACAATGGTGGAGGCTGATTAAGCGGTCTCTGTTAGGCTGCTGTCTCTGTGCATGATGCTGGAGCTTGAAGTCCAGGTCGTCAGGAAGAGAAGATAAGATATAAAGCCGGGGTAAGCAAGTACAATCTGGAACTCACAAGGACAGGGACAGACTGCAGCCCGTATCAGTTATAATCGCCTCTAACCTTGATGATGTGGGCATCCTGGGAGTCAGGGCACTTTGTCACAGAACTAAATACACGTGTGGACCAAGAATCAAAGAACTTAAAGAAGAATCCCAGGGAAAGGTGGAGCAAGCAGTTTTAGGCTAGGCTAAAACTTTAATTGTAATTAAATTAAACGTATTTATTAAGAAATATTAATAAAAAGTGTGTTTGTCTTTTTAGATCAAAGGTAAGTTATTAACTCTGATAATGATCCCTCTGGCTACTTCACTGTCAATGGTGAAAGCCTGGGTGGAATAGAGCCATCAGACAGGGAAAGGGAAGGGAATTAATGACCAGATCTAATGCTCAGCTTAATTTCCTGAAGCCCTCAGGATAATACTGTTGTACTGTCTTCAATTATTGTTTTCTATAAGCTGGTGGCCCTTGATTAGAAGAGGAATTCCTAGTGCATCGGTAAGTTCTGCAAATCAGTACCTAATTTTCTGACAGACAAAATCCATTATAAGGATGGTTGCCCCTGGAAGTATCTCAACAGGAATCACATCCAGTCTTTTCATTTCAATGACTAGGAAAATGAATAAACTCAGGCTAGACAACTCATGAAATTACCCATCCCTGCATCATCCATCATCAGTCATATGATAATGTCCCACGCTATAGTGACTGTGTGAGACTGGTATAAAACTTCAGCCTCATGGGAGAGAATGAATCAAGCTGTTGCACTGGCACTGTTCCCTAATAAAGATTCCACAGCCCGAGACTGTGAAAAAATAAGGGAAATTTTAAATTATTCCTTTAAGTATATATCTCTATGTGTACAAATATAAAAGTATATTAAATATATTATTTTTATTAAATTAACTTTCTCTTACGAATCAGATATTTGGAGCTGAGTAGCCAAAGCTAAAAAGCAAAGGTGGTCCACTGTAGTAAGACATGTCACTCCCTTTATGGGCTGACCCTAAACAAAACTTTCCAAGGGGTGGTAAGACAAGTAAGCACTGATTCTTGCATTTTCTTGCAAAGTGAACATTGCCCACTCCCAGTGAAAGCGGCCTTGCAAAAATAACAGGAAGATACCTAATCCCACAATTTCCATAGTAACAGTTAAAGATCAGTCCTAGGAGCTCTCTCACTACCAGGTACCCTGCAGGAGTTCTGTTTTACACAACTTCTGAAGAAAGCTGAAAGGACAGAAAAGAGATGTAAATCCATTTTTGGATTTTTTTTTTTTTTTTTTTTTTGAGAATCCGATTTTACAGAGTTCCTAAGTAAACAGTAGGAGAACAGAGCTACAGCCTCAACCTTATCTCAAGGACAGCCACATCTCCTGTGATAATCCCTTCCCCAAGGAAAGGCAGAAAACCAACTCTTGGACTTTGACATCCTTGCAGTTTTTTTTAATCTACCTGCTGCCCCTTTTGTTAACAACTGACAGCCATCACTATTTTTTTTCTCTTCGTCCCCCTTAAAATCAGCAAGCTGATTAGCCTCACTGCTGGCACTCCTTTCTCTTTCTTTGGGATGTCCTGATGCTCTCTTCCCCCCACCCTTCCCCTATCTCTCCTCTCTCTCTCTCTCCTCTGAGAAGATAAAATAAATTTTATATCTTAATTTCTGCATGAGAAATCTTTCTCCAACCATGCCGTGAGCGTCTACTAAGCTTTCAACCCCAACTCCCAACACCATGTTCCAAAGACTAATGGGCAAACATCGAATCATTCCAATTGTTCATTTACCTTTCGGCTCTAGTCAGTTACAATATAAACTGATGATGATGACAGCAGTGATGATAGTGATATCCAGCATTTTAATGACATATTTTTACACCTTCGATTTTAATTTTAACTAAAACTGCTTTATGTATACCACTGTCGTCTTTGATGGCATGAAAAGGCAGAAGCAGAACCCCAAGTACTGTTTGAGTGGGGGATTCCCCAAGAGAGGAGGAAAGGTGTAGAAACAGAGGAAGGAACCTTGGGCCAGCTAGAGCAGCAACCAGGGAAGGTCGGAGGGTTTGAGTCTTCTTCATTCCCCATCACCGTTCTCCCTACCAGCAAACACACCCACTCCCATTCACCTTTTAAAATTCTGTTTTGCCCTCACTATTATTCTTGCAATACAAGCACCATTCTCTATCAATGGATCCTTCTTATCACGTAGGCCAAACTTACACTACTTGGGTACAGAGAACAATCAAAACCCAAGTCTCCCTCCAGCAAAACAGTTCAAAGCACATTCATTTAAGGTTAAAATTAAACAGCCACATCTGACTTTTTTTTTCTTTCTTTTTTTTGATGGCAACAGATGGTGGGTCTGTCTCAAGCCTTACCTGGCTGCCCTGCAAATTTACACCAGTCCAGAGGGGCCCTCAAGCCCCTGAGAGGCAAGTAACAAGCAAGATGAAAATGGAACAAATGATCCACAACCCCAGCACTTTGTTTCCGGAAGCAACTGGTGTCCACATTCAGAATCTCTGAGGCTGGAAATGATGGGAAATAGTAAGGGGAACTATGTGGGCCAGAAGAGAATAGTTGTGGACCTGAATGACTTGCCCTTATTCATTTCCCTCCTGGCCCAGCACACTGCCTCTTCGCAGTTTACCAGATCTCGCCCAACCTCATCCACATTTAAAAGTCTATGGAAAAACAGGAGGGCCTTTCAGGGAGAAATTCATTCATGTTTGGATTCAGGCAGATTTAGGAACCTTTAATACACTGTAATTACCCTGCAGGGCACACCACAGAGCAGCCAGCAAGCTCTCCCTCAATGGACACAAAATTTCCTCTGGAATTTACAGAGCAGAAACCTTAAACACACATCGCCATAAGAACTAGATTACATAATGTCTCCATCACTCTCCTGACAGCTACAATTATGAGTCAATCCCTGGTTTAAATATGAAACCGGAAGCTCCGTGTTTCCCCTCTGACTATGTGGCAGGCTAAGTCAAGCTCTCCGGCCTGTCAGTTTGGAGATCTGAGCTGCTCCCACAGTCACTAATTTAGCATGAGACCAAATGACAGGGTAATTAAAAGCAGCGCTGCCGAGACCCACTCCAGGACCAGATGTTCTCCTTGTTTAACCATTGCCCACATAAGGAACAGAAATAGCCCCCTCCTTTCATTTTTCCTTTTCTTTATCCTCTCCAGATAATTTCCGGCTTCTGATCTTTCAGTCCCACAAAATAAAATAGAAATAAAAGCCCCATTACGGAAAGATGACATGTTATTGAACACATGACTGTAAGTTGTAATGTGTCTCTTCTTTGTACTTCTTGAAGCATTCCAGCTCATAAGACATTAAGTTGCCCTGGCAACCTCACATGACTAACAGCTCCAAAGAGCCCCACCTAGCTGCAAGGACTCATTTAAGTCAACATGGGCCACCCGGCACTTAGTAGCCCAGGGGCAGAGTAAATAGCATTGCTTTTTGGTTTTTTAGGAGCCAAAGACTGGCTGAATGAGGCAGCCCCCCTTCCCTATAAAAGGGAATAAATGCCCCAAACACAGGATAAATAAAAGTCTCCACCCTAACTTCTAGAGAACCTTGAGTAAGAAGGCCATGGGTCATCTGGTAAATAAAGAAGAAGTCTCCTCTTTGATTTTCTGGCTACTGGACAAATGAGGCAGAAAAAAAGGGAAGTTGAGCTAATAACTTATACCTTTCCCCAAATGGAAAAGCAGTACGTGAGATAGCTATTCCGATCTTATCAAATCATATGAAGCAGCTTTCATATGTCCCCTGGGATCTAGAGCCCGGGGAATTATATAAACTGTAGGGTTCCCTAGCATTAAAACACCAGAGGCCTTGAGGACAATCTTGGACATCAAGAGATTAGTGATCCAATTCTAACTCCACAGTTTGTGACCATAGATAAGCCATTTTCCTTGAGGTGATTTCTTAATCTGCAGTGTGGAATGACAATCCTTGTTTTCCTCTCTTCAGGTTCCCGTCTCTGCAAACTTCTCCCTCACCCACAATTCTCAGGCATATGAAGTTCTAGGTCTTTAAGGTAAAAGGCGCTACCAAATTGTGAGTATTTCTAGATAAATAGGTATAGTCCTTTAAAAACAAATAAATCTGACTTTATAAAAGGATTGTTCACTTGGGATTTTTGACTTTGTAACTGTAATCAGACAAGAACCTTCCATTCTTTCCTTCAACGATCCCTTTTGGATCATTCGTTATTTGCTAGAGTCAGGTAGATTGACTCAAGCTGCTGCCTATTAATGACCAATCTGCAATGAGGATAAAGCTGCTCTATAAAAACATTGTAAATCAGAAGGAAACAGAAATACCCAATGATTTGGAGACAACTCACTTGATCTGTAAACTGAGGGGCACTGCTCCTGTTACTGCAGCACAACCTTTGCACTACCCCGGGATCACCTTACATGTGGGATTTTATGTGGGCTGTGTCCACCTGGTGAAACCGACAGGAATGGGACAGTCTGAAAAAGAGTCTCAACTCCCAGGGGTGATGTCCACATCAAGACAAAATGATGACTCGTGTAACAGCCAAACAGAGCTACGTGACAAGAAACAAAATTGTGGGCAGCTGTGTGTTTAGCATACTGCATGCATCCTGCCTGACACAAACAAGGAATCATTAGGGTCCCATCTTTAAACTAGACTTTATATTAATCACCGCCTGATCACTCTGTGTGTGCGCGTGCACACGTGCGTGTGTGCTCTAGGAGTGGGGAGAGAAGAAAGGTGCATGCATTACTTGCCTCAGTAACACTGGAGTGGTATTTCCTGCAGATACCTGGAGGTATTAATATATCTGAGGTAGAATGTCCTCTACTGTCTCATATGTACGGGATGCAAAAGTGTACTGACTTTTTTTTTTTTTTGAATAGGAAAAATAGTCACGTATTCAGACCTCAGAGGAAAACAACCAAATAGAATTCTAAACCAGGCCCAAAATAACAAGAACCATGGAGAGTGTTCAGACTAAGGTGTAAGAAACAAGGATACCCATCCTCGTGGCCATTACTCTTACTGTCCTGCTTCCTTGGTATGTTTAAAGAATGAATGATCCACGAGGCACACTCCTTACTAACATAAAACATGATTCATGTTTGCCAGGATTAACCATCCACTCACTTGGAAAGAATGACTCGTCCACCTGAGCGCCCGTGTCTCCTTGTGGGTCATGTTAGGAAACATTTGCAGCATGTTTGTGCTGTCAAAAATGTTTTCCTACCCTTTTCTTCAAACTTCTGAACTTCTGCCTAGCGAAAGATCCCCAATACCCACCTTGCTGCCTCTATTCCTTGTTTAGATTTATAAGGAGCAGAAAATAACCAGTAAGTTGGTATTAATTCTTTACATCCCTGGATTTATTCGTTCATTCTTTCAACGTATTTGTTGAGCACTTACGGACAGGGACCGCTCTAGGCACAAGAGATACAGGAATAAAAAAGACAGGTTTACGTTCTCGAGGAAGCACACGCTAGTGGAGAGAGACAGACATTGGACATTCAGTCCTAGTAGTAAGTAGCACAAAGTTGACAAAACAAAGGACCCAATAGGATCTTTTTGTACGGACGTTTACTGAAGCTCCGGTCCCACACATCTTCCACATAGGTACACATATAAAGCACCCACCTCCAATTTAGAAAGAATACCACAAGCACCCAGAGCTTTACCACATTAGATGAAAAATATTAAGCTCAAAGAGGCTATGTGGGTTTTCTGGGGTCACACAATGGAAAAAGCAGGGAAATCTAAGAAAATAATCTGAGTATCAAAATAGCGGTTCCATCCCAGTCCTTCAACATCGGCAAGTTACATCATTTTACAGGTCTGGCTGTGACATCACTCCTGGATCTAGGACATAGCCCACCCCACCTCTGAGAAAATGGAAAATGCTGAGCAGCAACCTCAGAAACAACTTCCTCCTTCAGAGGCAGTTTTTTGTCCGCCCAGACCTTTACAGCAGGGCAGGTGGGTGGAAGGCGCACACCAAAGAGCCTTTCAAAGCAGGAACCCCGGCCCGCAGGTCAGCCTGGATCACGTCCAGATTGGGTTCCACCCACGGCGAAAACCAATCTGTTTATGGGTACGCTTTTCTGATGTTACAGAACGTCTGCGAGGGAGGGAGCTCGAGTTCCCGCCTGGTCTCCAAGTAACCCGCCCCACAAAGGTGCACACACGCTCTCCGAGACAGAAAAAAGCTAGCCAGGCCGTCCCTCCTCCCGGGCCTGCCCTGAAACGCGCTTTAATTGCATCAAAGGGCTCTTCTCAATGGGGTTTCAGAGGCGCGAGCGCCGCGTTCCCGGCGAGGGTTCCTTTCCGGCTTGCCAGCATTCCTGCGCTCCGCGAAGGGAAGGGGCCGGGGGCTCCTTCGGGAGAGCCCGAGGCTCATTTCCATTCCTCTCGCATACAGCCTCCGTTGTGCCGGCCGAGCCTGCCGAGGGTAGCCGCGGCTGCCCGCGAACAAAGCCCCATTCATCCCCGGGGACGGCTTCCTCCCCGCCGGGCCGCGGCCGCAGATGGGCTGGCTCCGCACGCCATCCTGCAGACCCGGGCGCGCGGCCCGGCCCGGCGCGCACAGGGCTCCGATTCAGCACGCCGGGGCTGGCCGGGGCGACCCGGGCTGCTTTTCCAGCGGGCTCCACAATGAGGATCGGCTGAAACTCGCTTTCATTTCTGGGCTGGGGACAAGCAGACACTGAGTCCTTTCAGCCGGGAAATCCTCAGTTTACTCACGGCTAGTTGAGAGCGAAGATGTCAATTTCCACTGCCCTCTCCCGGCCTCCCCGCCCCTGCCCCCTCGGGATGGTACTGCCCAAAGTTTCCCAAGTTGTGAGAGGACTTTGTTTCTCCTCTGCGGCCTCTGAAATCCCGACGAAAGGGTCATTTCCTGACTTTTGTGTCCCTTCAATCCAGTGCCTTGAAAGTCCTTACCCTCTTGTTGTGACTAAGTACATAATTGCAAGGCTTCTCTGTAACTTTTTTTCAGAACTTAAACATTCCTCTAGGTTAAAGTTTGGGACTGTGGCTTCAAAACAAAGACCAGTTTTTTCCTTCCCCCACCTCACCCCTGGGAAAAAGAAAGAAAGAAAGAAACGAAAACGCATTTGTTCAGCAGCCCTGTTCACAGGCTTGGAGCACATTTCCTCTGGCCCCACACGTTAGACCAACAACAGGTTAAGGCTGCTGAGAGCTCTAATGTCAAATAAAAGGGCTGCGTTCTCACTTTCCTCAACTCCCAGGCAGCTGGGGGGGCGGGGAATTTCTAGTCCACAATCTAAAACAGAAATGGGTTCCAGATCTGCATTCCTAGGGTGTGGATTAAACAGGGAATGGCGGAATCAAAGAACACTAGATACAGGAAGACTTATCTACCCTAATCCTTTCATTTTACAGATAAGAAACAGATAAGATCTGAGCGGGGAAATGACTTGTCCCTCTTCCAAAGGGAGCTGGTTCATTTTAGTAAAAATTGCCCTCTCAAATAAACTTAAAAAAAAAAAATTCTTTTCAAAAGGAAAACCTCCAAGAAAAATGATTGTTCAAAATATATATCTTATGTTTTCCTTTCTCCATTTGTGTCACTAAGGGTCTATTCTTGAGTTGGAGGACAGGATCCCAGGTTTTAAATGAGAACTGGAAGAGAGTTTTCAAGTATCTTTCCAAAGACTGCTCTCTGTGTTTCCCTCACTTCCTGCATTTCGGACACTGCTAACTTCTGTCCTCAAAGTAAAGTACAGTTGTCCCTTGGTATCGTGGAGAATTGGTTCCAGGACATCTTCCCATACCAAAACCCTTATATAAAATGGCAAAGTATTTACATATAGCCTACACACATCCTCCCTTATACTTTAAATTGCCTCTAGATTACTTATAAAACCTGAAACAATGCCACAAGAATCACTATTCTTGTGGATTCAACGTAGTACTTGGCCTGCAACAAATTCAAGTTTTGTTATTTGGAAGTTTGTGGAATTTTTTTTTCCCAAGTATTTTTCATCCGCGGTTGGTTGAACCCGAGAATGCAGATGCCAAGGATATGGAGGACAGACTGTATTGCATCCTTGGCATGGTTAAAAAACACAACAAAATAAAAAGTAGTTACTCTCTACTTTAAGATTTTTTTCCTCTTGCGAGAAAAAAACTTCAGAATCTTACAATGGAAATAAGGTTACTTTGCACTGGTTATTTCTGAAGGTAGAAATTAATCAGCATACACACAAAGAGAGAGTATTTGCCAAGTACCAGGTACTATACTAAGCATTGCGTCATGTAATCCCCAAAATAGATATGAGGTAGATACCATTACTAGCTCCATTTTAGAGAAGAGGAAACTAAGGTTGAGAGAGGTGAACTTTAACTTGATCAAGGTCACACAGATGTTAAATAGCCAAGCCAGGCAGCCTGACTCCTGGGCCTGATCTCTTTCACACTAGGCTTTACTGAAACTTGATGCACAAACACATGGAAATACACTCTGGACACAGGCATCTGGAGTTGGGAGCCTGGGAGGCCTCAGTCAGACATAGGTCCTTGCACTTCTGAAAGAGGCCACACTGGCATGCCCGAAGGATACAGGAGGGAGAATCTGCCTCATCCTATCCCCCCTGGAGAGAGGGCCATCTGAGCGCTCACTAATTTAACATCAAAACTCACCTTTTAGAATGCAAAATAGTGTGAGTTCATAGTCACTGCCTATTCTGAGCTGCCTTGTGATTTTACCTTTTAAACAATGCTCTGTAAACAACAATGGTGTCAAACATCGCCAGTTATCATGGCAGAGGGGACAAGCGAGCATTGGCGGGTAATCATGAAATGCTCAGCCTGGAATTGACACACATCACTTTCCTTCATAACTCATCAATCAGAACTAATAAACCCCGCTCATCCCAAACACCAACTGCAATAAGACCAGGAAGTGAAATCCTGCCCTGTGCCCAGAATGGGGGACGAGGACTGAAAATGCACGGTATCCAGCACCAGTGATGACATCACACTCTGTAAACACTGCTCCTATTCTTCTGTAGGGTAGCAAATGCCAGTCCTTTTTCGTGACTTCCTAATTTATAGCTAGTCCATGAGACTTTAGAGCAATGTTAATGCAGAAAGCTCTGTAATCTCAGGAGTTACGTTATGATAAGATTCAACAATAGCTTCTGGCTGCACAGGCAACAAAGGTATACTCCTGCTTTTTAAGAACTCTACCTTCCCATCAAAGGAAAAAACAAAAATAAACACTTACAAGAAGAGTGGTCCGCCTTGGCATACCTAATTTGGAGTAAGTGGGAGGGGACAGAAAAAGAGCAAGAACTAAGGAAGTCTGTAGGGAAGATGCTAGAATGGCAGGGAGCATCACTGACATTCTCTTCCTCTCCCACATCAGATTTGCTCAGCTGTGTCTTAACCTCTCCTAGGTATTTCCCAAGTCGTTTCAAATGAACATGCCTTTGTTTTGGTGGTTTCTGAGTAATCCAAAGCTCATTTGGAATTAATTTGATGCATACTTTGCTCATTGATCTGCTTCTCTCTTTGACTTCTCTTCAATCTCAAAGTACCATGTTCTACTCTTATCTGGATATTCCTCTATTGTTGGGCATTTTAGATTGTTACTAACTCTTTAATATCATAAATATAAAAAATAGCACTAAAAAAAATATTCTGGTACATAAAATCTTTATCTGCATATGTAATTATCTCCCGAGACTAGAATCACTCGGTAAAATGGTATGCATTTTGCTCCAGCAAAAGCAACCTGACCCATATGGTAGCCTTTACCTCTACATGTAGAAAGACCAAATAAAGGCAGCGGCTGCCGTGGAGAAACAGCCCATGTACCTGGCATCATGGGAATTCCCTGGCCTACATGCATGATGGACAACAGTGGAACCAAATTCTCTAAGAATCATTTCCAGCATGGTATATGTGGAGACTTAAGCAATTCCATCATTGACTTCTGATGAACTCCTATTCCAGGAATGCCTCTGAGATTTCTACTTTACCATAAATCCTGTCTTTAGATCAGAACAGCCCTACCCTAGGCAGATTGACACAGCATTCTTACCACTCCCTGAGGGAGTCAACTTCAGTTGTCCTACCCACTTCTTCCGTATGGTATATAAGCCATGGTCTGGGGAGTAGTGGCTCAGGGATCCAATCATCTTGTGGCTGCTGGTGACATGACTTCTGTTCTTAAGTCCCTAGTAAATGATTCTTTCTGAAAAACTGGATATGTCATACTCTTTCTTCAACTTCTCAGCTTGCTCAGACTTTGGGGGTAGGTTTGCATAGACCTGCCCACCATGGAACAGTATATATACCTCAAGATTTCCCCACTTAGAAAATGTAACATATAACAGTGACCTGATTTAAAATGATTATAGGACCGCATAGCCACAGATTGCATATGATCCAGGAAGTGAAAAAAGCAGTCACTATGATAATAGCCACATGTTTTTAAATGCTTACCAGGAGGACTGTGAAGGACTACATCAAAAATATCAATGTGCGGAGATAATAGGAATAATTTTTTCCCTTAATCTTCCAGAATTTTAGAATATGACTATATTGCTTTATAATGGTCTAAAAAAAAGTAAGTAGCATAAAGGACATATCCGATGAGAACGGGTGCTGGGAAAGCCGGGTGGCAGCTGCTCTTTCAGAAGTTTCCAGCCATTGTTGCACTGGAGCCAGCCCCAGTTGCCTGGACGTGGAGGCCACATTTGGGCTCCCCAGGGTTTTTGTGTAGCGGCTTCCTCTCCCCCAAAACAGCGACCCGCCCAGGCGTCTGTCTGAGCCAAAAACGTAATGTCGAGCATCACCAGGAGAGATGACGGGGAGGCCCTGGGAGGCCCGTTGAAGGCCCAAGACCTCCTCTGAGAAAGCGGACTGAACTTGCAGGGTGCTTCAGAGCAAAATGGTTTTGGAGCAAGAAACCATTTTAAAAGAAACAGGAAATGAGTCCCTCAAACCCAAACCATGTGGAAAGATCGGCCACAGTATTTAAACAAACCAACAATAATACAAGTCTATATAAATGCCCTGTTACTCTCACATTTCTGAAAAAAAATCATTGCACTCTAATGGGAAGACTCTATTTATTTAACAAACATTTCTTAAGGACCTAGGCAGGCCCCTACCTAGGCAGGGTGTTGTGATCATCTTAAGGTTTCAAATTAAATATTATCTCAGTCCTCCTGGGACACACATTCTATTGAAAGAGATAGACAAGCAAATAACTAATCAAGTCTGACAATGTGAAAATTTTAATAAAAAAAGGCAACACATGCCTGTATGTGAACAGAAGAGAAAACTGAAAGGGCCCCCTTGATCTGGCAATTGCAGAAAAAAATTCCCAGGCTAGGGGATGACAGACAGATGCAATGAATTGAGGCATCAAGGTGGTAGAGGCTGAATGAAGATCATTCTCTCAAGAAGCTTAGCCAAGATGACAAGAGAGAAGAAGAGACAGGAGGATAGTAGGTTAAATTGGAATTCAGGATTAAGGAAGGATATTTTCCCAGGTGGAAGAGGCCTGAGTATGTTTATAGAGTGAGAGGAAGAATTCAACATAAAGGAAGAAGTTGAAGATGCAAGATAGACAGGGGTGATGGGAGGGGCTGGCATTCTGCACATGTCTAACTAGCACTACCTCTTCCTCTTGGAATTTTTACCCTACCAGCTACAAACCCAATGTTTCTGCCTGTGTAAAGAGTTCATATTTTCTGGCTTTTCTCCTTGCGTGGTTTTAGCAGGACGTTAGATCGAAGCTTCTATCTTATGTAGATCTGGAACTTTTAAAAATAGCAGTGATTTTTAGAATTTGTAGTTTTTTCCCACTCTAAAAAGCATCAAATTTATAGCTATTTCATACTTCACTTGGCCTTTTCTTTCTTCCTCAAGATCATTTCCTAAACAACATGACCTCAAAGTCGCAAGAATCAAAGATGCGCTGCAAACCACTGCTTTCAAAGAAGCCCAGTTATCCACAAGTTAGAATAAAAAAGGAAGCAGTTGCCTGGGGGATGGGGTTGTTTTTCTTTTTTGAAGTGTTTTAGATTTTATTAATAGTTACATTTCCTTTTAACTCATTTTAAATTATTTATTTTTTCAAAACCCACTGGTTTATCACAGATATACATCTGCTCACCAAACATGGGTAAAATAAAAAAGATGAAAATATTTCATAACAGAAATAGTACTTTTTCTATTAATTCGTTACTTGGGTTTTTCTCTTCAGTTAATCACAACTAATGCTGATGTTCTAAAAACAGATATCTGGGTGGAAAAGACAATAATTAAATGATCCTTTGCAATGAATGTTTCCAACTCTTCAAATCTAAAACTTGCTACAGAATACTAGTGGTCAAAGGAAATTACAGGATACAGAATCTACTGAACTTGAATAGCAAATCTTATTTTATCCGTTCTTCATCTTTTGGAGATAACGTTACAGTCTAAAAATGAAAATGAGCACTTCCTGTTGCTGTGAACAGTAGAC
The DNA here is from genome assembly GCA_963574885.1 of Lepilemur ruficaudatus. Lineage (NCBI taxonomy): Eukaryota > Metazoa > Chordata > Mammalia > Primates > Lepilemuridae > Lepilemur > Lepilemur ruficaudatus. Next base: position 91,445 of record CAUYRT010095782.1, read on the forward strand.
CACCCATTAGTGCTAAAACGCAAGATATTTATTATTTCACTTCACACAGAACCAGCACAACAGACTAGCACTGATAAAGGAAGGGGCAGTGGAATCTTGAGTGGAAGCAGAGAACTGAAAGTAACAATGTGTCTTTATTTGTATGGTAATTGTCCTGAAAGGTACACAGAAAATAAATATTTTTTCCTTTTAATTGCATTATTGCTTTAAATACATCTTATTAGGCTGATATTCAATCAACAGTCTTTTCTAATAATTTAGCAAAATTTTCTCTACCAAGTTTCTTCCTCCATCATTTAGTAAGAAATTGCCTGTAAACAAATGTGTGGTACCAGGGAGGGACAGAAGTGTTTTACAGAAACCCTTCAGAGAGTTATTTTGCAAAGAAAGAATGCTCTTCTTAGATGAATAGGCATCCCATTTATTTACTGTTTTTGAAATTTGGGTCTTCTATATTATGTCTTCTTAGAACATTCCTGAATAGAAGTCTACCAGAAAACCTTCAACTTTGCCATTCCTGAAAACATAAAAACCAAAATGCAACTTATCACATCAGTACTGTACACATACAGTGCAGTGTAAGGGATTTGGTCAAATTTCATCAAATTGGTTATAACAGAATAAAGAAAATGGAGATATTCCTAGAGATTTCTCTATTCACCAGATTTCAGATGTTTACAAACATCCGTTTCTTGACCTTTTTCAAAATTCATATTTTGCAAGAGTTTGTTTATGTTTTTCATTGTTAAGAAGTGGCATCCAGGCTTCTAAGTATATTTTCATAGCAAACACATTACATTATTGTTTAAGAATTGAGAGGAGTTTTAGGAGACCAATATCTAAAGTAAACTGAAGAGGAAAAAGCTAAAGAAGAGCTCCTCTTATACCAGTTCTATGTATCGAATGCAGTGAGAAGTAGCTGGGCAGGTTATGATATAGGAGTCCCACTGGGAAATAGCTATAAAATTGTGACCAGGCTGCTAAATGTCAAGTGATCATATACTCTCAAACAAATGGATATCTTGTGAAGCTAAAGACTTAAGGCTTCTAAGAAGACTCTAAGAAACATTTTAGTAACGTTCATTATATGCAAGGCACTGTGCTAGATGCCAGTTAGGATTCAAAGATGAAGAAGAAACAGCTCATGTTCTCTTGTTCTCCTGCACCCAGAGCCTAGAGAAAAAAAAAAATAATAATAACAACAATAATAATAAAGGGTAGGCATAAAAGCAAAAAAAAAAAAATCAAAAAGACACTTCTTTCAAGAAAAAAGAAGTGGTGAGAATGGTAGGGACAAGCCTAGTTGGTCGAGCACCATGCAAACAGAAAAACATTACTTTGGAACAGCTTGATGAACAAGGATAGCTTCAAGAGATAAACATTAAAATTTCACAGGATTGAATGGTTATCCCTACTGATCAATCCAGGCATACTATAATCCAAAGGAAGGAATGCTGAGTTTAGCCGCCAAGATCAGTGACATTTCTAGCCCCTGACATTTTGTAAAAGTAAAAACATTAATTCAATCCCATTCGGCTCTGTTTATCACAAAATTCTACTCCAAGCTATTCTGAAATGCCAAAAGTTAACCATAACTCTGTAGTTCTATAAACTCACTGAAAGGAGACACTGTGCCCCAGAAGTCCCCGTGATGCCACTGGATTAATGGAAAGTCTCTGGATTAGGACAACACTCTGTTACCTGAATGCCACATAATGATGATTTGGGGATTGGGTTTCCCTGAGTTAAGATGTAATAAACATGGAGCTCAGAAACCCTGATTGTAGCAGTTTTTATTGAAATGCAAACAAGGTAGAGTTTTTAAGCCTCCAATAAGTAAATTATTAATTAATATATATAGGACTTTTGAAAAAACTAGCATATCTCAGAGAAGGTATTTTACTCTCTGAAAGGACCTAGACTTACCTGGTCCATTGAGAACAAATCAACATTATAAAGTTATGAAGATTAATGGTAAGCGCTATTTATCTTGGATGAACAGAACAGAAAGCAGGTATCAATTACTCTATTACCTGGAAGCAACCTATCGTCTAAAGCACGGGTTGGGACACTACAGCCCATGGGCCAAACGCAGCCTCCCACCTGTCTTTGTAAATAAAGTTTTATTGGAATCGAGCTGCACTCAATCACTTACGTTTGGTCTATGGCTTCTCTTGTGCCACAGTGGCAGAGTTGAGTAGCTGCAACAGAGATCATATGGCCCACAAAGCCTAGAATGTTTACTCTCTGGCCCTTTATAGAAAAGGTTTGCTGACCCTGCTCTAAAGGAGTGTGAGGGCTGAACTTTATTTAATATATGACATAAACAATTACACAATCTTCTAAACCTGTAGCTCAAAGGATTTCTGTAGCTTTACCCCCAAAAGGAAGAGCAATTGAGGATTTAGTTCAATAAACAGTCATTTCTTAAACTTTTAACTTGTCTGTTCTTGTCAGCTGTAGTAAGAAGCAGTAACTCCATTTCTAATACACTCTAAAAACTCCTCCAAATCTCCCTTTGAAAAGCATGGTTGGCTTTCCCATACCACTGCAGAATTTTACGAGCCTCATCTACTACTATATATACATATTTTGGTCAAAGTGGTTTCTTCCTCCACTTAGCGTTCAGTTCTGTTTTTCAACACTTAACCTTCTATGTGAGGTTCTTCCTTCTGAGCAATAGATAATATCTCGATCCACTTAGCTTTCATTTCTACCCTTGGATTCCTTTCAGTATATTTGTGTTGGGGTTTTTCCTAGTGTGTCTCTGGAAATGTGCTTTTCTATATTGATTCTGCGTATGACTGGTTCAGTGTGCTGCATTTTACTTCCTTCCTTAATAAACTATTTTGTTAACAGTTCGGGTTTTTTTTTTCTCCCATCCTTTATCCGGTTGCAGTTATTTTTAAGGTGCTACTGATTCCCTGACGAGAGCTCTGCTTCTCACACGGGTTGTCAAAAGATCACATGAATCTTTGTTTCTTTTATGATAATTTCTACCATTGTCATTTTCCCTGAGAAAAACCTGCCTTCTTACTAAAGGTCCTTTCTAACTGGACTCGAGCTACAGGTTTTACTGAACATCTTGTTGGATTTCTTTTCTTATTATTATTATATTCTTTTCCTATATTTTTGGAAATATATATGGGTATGTGTTGCTACAGCAATAAAAGTTCCAAGAGATGAAGGAAAAGCAGCAAACCCACTTTATATTAAATCACCTATGTTAAGTGTCATCACTAGTGACAGGTTCCACAATCAAAGCTACCCCTGATTTAAATGAAAGTATTAGAGACTTGCTGGTTATACAAATGACAAATTTGAAAAGATACCTAACAGAGAAATGAACACCATGCTTAAATAAACAAGATGAAATCAACAACAGTAAATGCTAAATTCTACCTTTAAGTTTTCAAGGACCAATTGTTTAGTGTCCTATTAGGCATTTACGTTGGTACAGTGACTCACACCTACAAATTTCTTACTGCTGTGGAAATATATAAGCCAAAATTTTAACATGCTTAAAAAAATGAAAGAATGAATCTCTGACTATGGTCCTAAGACTCCAATATTCTTATTAAGATTAGCTATTGTCTGTGATAGAGCTATTCACAAATACACCTCTTCTCTCTTTCTCTCTCTCTCTCTCTCTCTCTCTCTCTCTCTCTCTCTCTCTCTCTCTCTCTCTCCATGGAAGAAATATATTTTTCTGCCCTATTAAATTCAGTCCTGGTCATATGATTTGCGTGGGCCAAAGAAATGTGAGCAGACGTAAAGTGTGTCCCTTACTTATTCCAAGAGGGCAAGTTTCAAGTAGAAGATTTAGCATAAGCTTTGCCATGTGTTCTTTTCCTTCTGCCACTGTGACCAGCTGTGTGCACATAGCTGCTTTCCTGTCTGCCTGGGTGCCAGAGGGAGGATGACAGTGACAACATGGAGCTCCCGGCCAACCCAAAACAACTATGTGGAATGAGGCACTGAGATTTTGGAGTTGTTGGTGATAGAATTATAAACTAGCCACTTCTGGAGTATTATAATATGTTCTCATGTTGTAAGTCCAGAAGCTGGTGTCTAAAATGATAAAGAGGAAAGATTCCCACATGGAAGAAAATTGGGATAATTAAAAAACATTCCAAAGAGCAGACATAAGTAGAGTTTTGAATTTATTAGATAGATTAGAATTGCAACAACAAAGGCTCTCCAAAAATGGAATGGACTGTCTTATCAATTGATAATTTCCCCCTTTCAACAGAAATGTTTAAAGAGTAACTAGATGACCGGAGATCTATGGAAAAAACAAAAGCATTAAGAACAAGTCTGAGTGAGATAATTTCATTATAATGTTCCCACAATTTCTGAGATTATAAGAGTGAAACAGATCTAACAATACTCATTTAACATGTTAACATTTTCAAGGTTATAAAAACTCATTTCCTACAGCCTTATAATATAAAATGTTGGATGGAAACAACTACATGTATGATTATTTCTTGTTAATAATCATTGCCAAAGCCAATATCTTTCCCAGTGGTTTCCAGAAACCTTGCCTTTCCCACATTTGAGAAAGTCCCCAAATAACAGCTTTCAAGGACTAGACTGCTTCTATTGATCTATAGGTCCCTACTGAGAGATAGTTTTACAAAGATTTCCATTGCCTCCACAGTTTCAGAAATGATGGCTTTGGTTTTACCACTGACAGATCCCGTAATTTGAAATCAAATACTGCACTTATCTTATTTCGAAGGTTAGTAATAGTCTTGGAAAAAAATTGTGTGCCTCCCTGTTAAGGAAGCCTAAGAAATGCCCCCACATAGTCCTTGAAACAACTTCCTGATTTTCAAACTAAAAATTCTTGCGCTGATAAAATATAACTTACCCCAATACATTTCAGAAGGATGAACAATCCCTGCTTCTTTACTTCCTCTAAGATACTGATAGCAAACAAATGTTGCAAGACTGCCTGGCCTTTTTCAGACCACAATTTATGTTGCTAATAGGCACACTGAGAAACATTAAGACTAAAATATTTAATATTTTGCTAAATTGTAAGATCGGTCATTTGTATTGGCATAATGCAATCTCCTTTGCCAATTTACACTTGCCTCTGGTATTTAACAATACTCTGTAACTACCAAAAACAATAAAAGAAAAAATACTCCAAAAATAATAGAAGACTGAGCTCTTTGTACCCTCTCTGACAATATTCTGGGATTGTTTTTGAGATCAATTATCCGAACACTTCATCTCAATTTGATCTATATAAAAAAACACCTCCAGTATCAAAGATTGATAATTTTTTATTACAGCAAGCAAAAATCCTATAAAAAGTCAAGTGCAGGGTAAGTCCATTTAAGGAAGTAGGAGGTGATAGACCTCATATGTGGTAAGACTGGCAAAGGTCATTATAAAAGCGATATGGAGAAAAGGTTGAGAACCAGATTCTACAATCAGGCAGACCTGGGTTTGCATCCCTCGCTCCATCATTACCAGCTTTGCCAGCTCGGGCAAGTTATTTAACCTCTCTAAATGTCAGATTTCCTATCAGTGTGGTAGAGATATTATAATAACAATATATACCTTAGAGAATTATCCTGTGAGTGAAACGAGACAATTCATTAATTATCTCAGTGCCTCAAACATTGTAACTGTATCAGTTACTTATTATTGCTTGGCCAGTCACTCTAAAACTTCTTGGCACAAAGTAACAAACATTTATTTGCTCACGATTCTATGCATTGGTAATTTAGACTGGGCTCATCTGGGCAATTTTTTCTCTCCACATGGCAATGGCTAGACTCACTCATGTGTTTACAGTCTGTTGACATGTTGGCTGGGGTAGGCTGATCCTGGATGGTCTCAGTCACATGTCCGGGGACTCAGGTGGAATAGTTGGATAAGCCAGAATGGCTGGCATGATCTCTTTCCATTTTCCAAGTGCTCTCTCTCTCTCTGTCCATATGGTATCTCATTTCAAAGATTAGCCTGGACTTGTTCAGCAGCACCAAGAGGACAAGGCTCAATGCACAAGTGCTTTATCAAGCCTCTGCTTGCATTACTTTTGCTGATGTCCTGTTGGGCAAAACAAGTCACACGATCAAGATCTGCACCGTTGTAGGAGTACACGATACAAGCTGTAGATGGTGACATTCACAACTCATTGGGAATCATTCCTTTTTTACTGCTGCAATAAGTTAGTAAACGACTTTAACTTAGTAAATGCTATCTATCTTCATCATCATCACCATCATCAGCAGCATCCATCAGGACATCATAATCTGACTTAGTTTATTTATCTTTGAAGAAATAAATCAAGAATTTCAGATTTCCAAGATCAGCAACTTTGGCAGGCAAACACACAATCCACAAACATATATTGAGCACCTCTGTATACCTGGTTCTTTCCCAGATGTTGAACACTGATAGCGGTATGTAAATAAGGTCCTGTCCTCAAAAAAACTCATGTTCTAGTGAACAGAAAAGAATACTTCAGAAAGAATGGTAAACATATGTAATATTCAGGAAGAATGGACAAATTTAGGATTTTTATACTGAAGTTTTGAGCCTACTGAAAAATTTCTCCTATCAAATATATCTTGTGAAAACTCCTAGTTTTGATCAGCTAGGATTAAAGGAAATAAAATGATTAGAAAACAAAACAGTGCATGATACATTGTATATGTTCAGGAAACCCTGAATACACCAGTGATTATTTTTACTCCTTTAGGGAACTTATCCCCTTTACCCTGACATATGCCTTTAACCCGGGTATTAATGGAAAGTCTCATTATTCAGCTACATAGGGGTTCAGCAGGAGGATCCCTACTCTTGTCTGGAGCTATTTGAAGGGACTAGCTCATAAAGCAACGTGATCGGCTTCAGCATGCCTTAAAACTCCACTAGGCAATTTCTCACAGTATAAGATTATAAATCCAGGGCCCTAAAATTCAGGACATCTTTTTACTCTCACGCTGGAGTAAATCAATATATTATCTGGTTTTGAAGTAGTCTGAGGATCCCTGGAAATTGAAAGTATATTCCAAGGACTGACTTGGCATCTTAAGGGATAAACCCACACCCCCAGGCAACGATGGGGCTGTAGCACTGTGCCAGGTATCACAAGGACACACAGAGCCATAGGGCCTAGGAGTTACTGACTATATACAGGACTCTGGCTGGACGTGGGGAACCAGAAACTCCAACAAACAATTTACCATTCATGTTAAAATTGAGAATAAATGTGGGATTAAATACCAAAAAAAAAAAAACATCCATTCTATATATAAAAAAGTGAGGCTAGAACCTTATTGAAGCCATGAGCCATAGTCATTTCAGTTTGACTTTGATTGGGCACCTATTATGTGCCACGCACATAATCCTGTCTGAATTTTAGAAATACACAGATAAATCGTATATGAATAGAATATGATCTTCAGGTAGACTGATCAGCCAGAGGAAATGATCAGAAGGAAAAGTTGGGTCAGTCAGAAATCAAAATACAGGAAGCTGGTTGGTGTCATACCACAAAGTGTGTTGTTTTGACATGGTATGGAGTCAGTTCCTCTGGGTGAGCCTTCCTTGACCACAGGCAATTAGTCATTGCTTCCTCCATTCCTCCAGCTCTCTGTTCTTACCTCTGCTGTAGAATTTAGCCTGTTCTACCTCTTTATGTCTACTTTCCCCTAGATCTCTATCCCCAGCACAAACCTTGGCACATAAAAAGCATCTAACAAATGTGTTTCAATAATATGCTTGATTAAATGAATAAAAGAGAGAAGAAACCTGCCTTGTTTGAATGCTTTCTTAAAGGTCACAGGCCTTGCCCTACTGTCTTAGAAAAGGCTGTTCTCAGACACAGGTCTGAGTTGGAATGAAACACAGCCTTCATTCATCTTATAAAATCCTTTTTCAATTTCTTCAATACATATCTTGATGTAACAATGCAGAAAGTCATAACTAAATTGATAATTATTCCAACTTAATGATTTTAATTATCAAGAAAACTATGGGAACTATATCATTTCATAAGAATAACAGTTTACTGTATGCTTCTTAAGCATATTTAAAGGAAAATAAAAGTTGGACATTTTAGGGAAATTGATACACGGTGAACTTCATCATTCTATATGGTTTTCATATCCACTCCAGGGAAGGGATTTAGCTTTTAGCTTCCTCACACACACACACACACACACACACACACACACACACAATGTTACTTTAGTCTCATTAACAGGTGTCTTTCAGCTACTTCCTTTTTCTAAAACAAGAAGTATTGAGTCAGCAATTTGGCCGGGGGGAACTCTAAGCAATGACTATTAATAACGAAGACTTCCCAATGTTTGCAAAATCTGTTTCCTCTTTAGAAGACTGAGAAAGCAAGCTACTGAAAGTTAGTATCACTCATGAAGTCAAAGAAATTTAGGACAAAGGAGCTTGATTAGTGAAAATTTGGACCACACATTTTGAGACATACCCCAAAGTCCTTTATGTTGGCTACTACCAGTGGCAACTTCCATTTCAAAATAAAAACTAACAGAAAATGAAAATGTGTTAACTATTTACCATGTTCTAAGTACTATGATAAGCTCTTGTATGAAGTTATTATTTGACCCCTAACAACAACCTTGATAATGAAGCTGGGAATAAAGATCTGGTCTTTCTGACTCAAAGGACATGCTCTTTACTGTAACCTTAAATGGTCTCCATCTGAGATCCCTAATTTAGGATAAATGCAGGTGAAACATGGACGGAGTCTCTGTTCTGAAGAACTGTGTTCCATGAATTTCTTATGGAGAGAAGCAGAGAGAGAATGTCAGTTTCCCCAGATGTCCCAGGAATAGGATTCAGGGTTTGGGACTGAATGTCAGACAACCTATTACATATTTCCTCTCTCTACTTGCATTATAAGGTGTTGGTTCATCTCCGAAAGACAATGGTATTGAAACTGTCTCGCTGACAACCCATTCTGGCCCAAACCACCACATTCACTTGAAACAAGAAGTGTGTGCAGAGGTTCAGGGTGACCCAATTAAGAGCAGTCCCATTTAAATCTATTAAATGTGGTTTCTTTTTCAGTGAGGTCATCCTCTTTAATCCCTCTGGACTGAAACAGCATATAAAGCAGTTTGTCTAACAGCTTATCTCAGTCTATTTCTTGGTGGACTACCAACCTTGGTGGCTCAACTTTTAAGAGTCTCTTAAAGTGAGAAGAAGGAAGAGGTTGGCAGCAAGGGGAAGGATAGGTAAGAAAAATGCAAGCAGGAAAATGCTAGTCATGTGGAGAAACTACTGAAGGGATTGCAAAAGGACACAGAGATTGGGAGCCCGGACGAGGAGGAAGTTTGGAGACTCCCCGCCCACGTCCCCACCATTCCGAAGATCTGTCCTTGCTTGGAACGAGCTGTAAGAAAGAGAAGATGTAAGAAGGATCGCGTCTCAAAGAACATGTTCCTGTATCCCACCATGGAAAAATGAACAGCTGTAACTACCCAGTGCAGTTCAATCTGTTTATAAAGCATCATAGTGATGCCTTCCTGGAAACATGTGTGAAATTAAAAGGTATATTCCTTATTAAAATCTTCTGCATTGAGAAGTTTCTAAACCAGAAACTTTGGGTGGAGTGGGGAGGGTGTAACTAGCCATCTTTGTTATAACAGGCCCTCCAGGTAAAGTTAGAGAACCAATGGCTTATGTGCCTTTATCCCCCACACAGCTCCTGCATGGACAGATAGTTAAAGCCATATGAGCTTCCCGCAATTCAGGCTATGAGATAAAATAGATCTATATGTTCTGGTTGCAAAAGTGAAAAATGCAATGCAGAATAGTATGAAACGCATGATATTTCCATAGCAAAAATTGCCTATCTTTGTGTATCGATCTGCTCTGTTTATCTAACAACAGAAAATTTCTAAAGGAACTGTCAATAGTTACATCTGGGGATCAGGATACTTGGGGGTGGGAGAGAGAAGAGGAACTTTTATTTTTTACGTTGATGGCCTTTTATACCTTTGTTCACCATAAGCATTCCTTCCTTTTACACTTTTATATGTTTAAAGCTTCACAGCTGATTCTGATGATCAGCCCAAATGAGGAAACAAACACTGTAGAGAACTGGGTGTCAGTTTCAACTAATCTAGTAGCCACAGAGTGACTTTAAGCATTTGTTCATTGACCCTGTGATTCTCTCAAGTTCAGTTTTCTGTCAGTTTCTTTTGAAGCCTTGCTCCAAAAGATAGGTGCATTCAAGATAGGAACATCCTTGGGGTAGCTCCAGCCTGCCAGGACCAGCCACAGAGCTGTACTCCACAAGCGCTTCTCAAATCCATGGCAAAGACAAGTCCAAGGTGCCCCAAGCCCAGACTGAGCAGCAATGTGGCCAGATCCAGGAGGAAGACACTGAGAAATGCACTATGGTTTATATGCGTGAATGCAATTAGCAAATAGCAAAACCATTCGTCTCAGAGGGTCCAGCTTGCTCCCTCGACAGAGAACAACATGCTCTGTTACCATCCAGGAAGGAAAATAATATCCAAGAGCAGAACCAATCTGTGTTGGCACTCTAACAGGCTCCTCCTTTTCATTCACCTAGAAGTAAAAAGAGCCCAAGGCATAATTAAGTACTCTAAACTTATCTTCAGATCTTTCTAATCTCCACTGTTCAAGCCTCTCTCATCCTTTTATGCTGGGTGCTATGCTGGAAACTGAACTCCAGGTTTGTACCCTGCAGTGCTCAAAAGTGACATCAAACAGCTCAGGAATTCTACTGCAGCACCCACCCATGCCTGTCCACCTTGAAGAATATTTAAAACTATTCCTCCAAAATTGCTCCACTCAGCATCAAAATTATACCTTCTCCCTTCTTTCCCATCCAAAAGTTTAGTCCCTTAATATTTTGATTGTATTTAGCTGTAACCAAAGAAAACAATTCCAGAAAGTCACAGCAAGAGTTTCATCAGTAGTTCTCAATCTTGTCCTGAACCCCCAACACACCTGGGAGATATGGCACATGGAATAGTGGGGAAAAAGGTGGAAAGAAGGAGGGACTAAATAAGAATTTTAAACAGACTAAAGCATGCGGTTTGAAAGAGTCCCCAGTTCTGATACATAGCCCTTGAGTGGCTTCTTTTGAGAGTCACTGGCTTAAATACTAATTTCATAGTTAACTGCCCAGGGCTATTTACGGGTTAATAGGGCAATTCTTTAAACCAAAACTGCCTCTCTAATTATGGAACTACAGGTCCATTGCTGGTGGGGAAGATATTTTGGGATAAGGGAACTTTACTGGGCTTCTTGCAATTATATCATACCAACAAGTGACTATCTCACCTAAACATTAGGCTGGCTCCCTGCTCAAAACTTAGCTAAAGGTTTGCTAAGAATCTTGTAGATCTTTCCCAGTAGGACACTTGAAATTCCACTTAAGTCCCGCCAAAGTAAAGCAAGAGACACATTCCGTCCTCTCTTCGTTTTTGATGGTATTGACTCTTAAAACCCAGAGGAATGCTAGCTTCCATGAGCTTCTCTCCACAGACTGGTATTTTAAGTCTGGAATGCTAAGAACTAACAACCTTCATTTTGCCCTTGTAGAGACAGGACATTTGTGGCTAGTTTACCTGACCTAGAATAGGCATCTCTATTTTTCTGATGGAAATCTTGGAAACCAATATGGAAAATATGACAGTAGCTTAAGAAAACAAGGAAATATACACCCCCAAATATTCTTTAGAGCCCACAATATAGCAAATTTTTTGCCTTCCTTCTTTAATGGACACTTTATCTTCTCTAGGACGCCTCAAAAATACCCATTTCTGGAGCCCCTCCAACTGAAATTTGAACTCCACTGTCAATATTGGCCTGCTCATCACCACCTAACCCAAACTCCAAACACCTTTGTTGTCACAAAAATCAGAAGTGGCATCACTATTACAAAAGCAAATGCCACTCCTATCAGTGAACTACAAAGACATTGTTAGCAGATATTTTGGTTTGAAACAAGTAGACATGGGATCAGACTAACTCACCTCAATCATCTTCCTAGAGTGAGAAGATAACAGTCTAAAAGTCTGATCACCTGTTCTTATAATAGTCATCACAAAAAAGCTGAATGTTAATGGTTCCAGTCATTAAAATTCCAGTCTGAGATCTAAAAGATGGATCTGGTGGTGTTTCACCAAGAAAAGCAGCCATTTATTAGAAGCCCAAATATTGACCAAAGCCTGAGAGTGGAATCCAGTTAAAATTCTAGCACACTTAAAAATTGTAACCTTGAGCTGCCTACCAGGAATTTAACAAATATCTTACAGCAGTTTTTGCTTTAACGAGTCTCATTGGTTGCAATTAACGGAAGCTTGTTTGAACCATTTTAATTAAAGGAGGGGTTATTATAAGGCTATTTCACGGTTTTCAAGGGCAGGGAGAACAGGCCTCATAGGACCAGAGCCAGACAGGAGAAGGGCCTCAAGAACTAAGGCAGTAATTCATTCTCTCTCTCTCTCTCTCTCCTTCTCCTCTCCCCCTCCTCCTCTTCTTCCCCCTCTGTCTTTCTCTCTTCCTCAATCTTTCTAATTTCTCTCTTCCATCCCTCCCTCTTCTCTTTCTCTTCTGCTCCCTCCCTCTCATGGTTTGTCATCTCTGCCATTCTCTGAGGCTTTGCCTCCATTTTATCTCTCAGCAGAAGCATTTTCTTCACTTCTCCATGCACAAGCTACAAAAGATCCTGTCTCAACCAGCACAGCCTGACCAAAAGCTCAGTTGCAAACCCCTGAGGGACAATCAGATCAGCCCATCTTGGGTGAACTCTCTCACCCTGATTGAGTGAATGGAGGGGACTTATAGTACAGCGTGGCTTCTGGGGCTCCACTGCCTGAGAGGAGGAGGAAAGTCGCCTGGAAAGAGGGTCCTTTTGGGCTAGTGAGATATTAATTACCCATCTCACTGAAAAAATATTTAAAAATCTAAAGGTCAACAAATTGACAAATGGAAAAACCATTAAGCTAAACCTTTGGGAATTCTTTCATTCCCTAGTTGGTTTCCACTAACATGAGAACTTACAAAACATCCTTTAGTGCTCTTTCTTGGGGAAAAAATACGTATATACTAAAAAGATGAATTTTTGGGGTTTGGTAGAGAAATTGGTAGGCTGGGAAGGTTCAGGAGACTCAATCTCCACTATTAACAGGCAACTAACCTTTCATGCTGTACTCCTGCTATGGGGGTGTCCTGTACCAAACTCTAAGTCCCCTTCTAGCACTGACAAACTAATTCTTCTGAGATTTTATTAATAACATCTACATTCATAATTACTATGGAGAAAAAAGGGCCGCGTGACTTGGGTGGTACTTTTTAAAGGAATTCAGGAAAGAGATCAACCAGGTCTGCATCGTGTTCAGTTTTGTAGTTAGAGCTTTGGAACACTGGAGATTAGGATTCATGGGTATATTTCTTGTATATGGGTAGCTTTATTCATTCTTTCAAACCATTTGGGTGCTGATTATGAAAGTCTCTAAAGGAATTAGAATATCAAAAGCCAATTAGTTTATATTATATTATAATATATTCACCAAAAAAATTAGTCTCCGGGCATTCAAACGTACTCCTGCTAAACTGAGCATTTTCCGTGTAACTTAAATTTCAATGTGCATTTAAAATAACCTCAGTGACAATGCCTTAGGCCCTATTAAGCTCTGCTCTGGGAATTCATGCAAGAGTGATAGTGAAAGAGCATTAAACATACAAAGAGAGCATCCTGGAGACTGCTAACTCATTTCCTCTGATGGAAATCAATAAGCTTTTGACCACCACCAGCACTATCAAAAGGCAGATGCTCAGCAGACCGGCTGAACCTTAGACTTCACATCCTTTCCCATTATAACTGCTGAGTATGGCTTTCGAACAAGGCCGGATCAATCAGATATAAAAGAAGATATCTCTTGTCTTCTCTAGCACAGGTTTCCGCTCTAAAAGGAAAGTGGGTTCTTATTTTGAAAGCTTGATAATAAATCAGGGAAGTGTGACATCCACCGTGCCAACTATATTTTCTTCTCTTGCATATATTCTACTTTGCTATTGAAGATACATAGGATAATCAGTTAGGGACTTTCCTACTAGAAATGTTATTTTACAAATGACCTCTGACCCAAAGAAATACTATGACTGCCAAGAAAAAGAAATATTGGTTCAAGTATACTGCATGTAACATATTGGACACACATGCCTGGCACACAAGTGAACAATAAATACGTGTTTTCCTTCTTCTGGGTCGAATCAAATGTGCAAAAGAAAAAAAAGAGGACGCCTGAAAATTTTTAGGAATTTGCTCACAAGACTATAACATTTTGCTCAATTTAATTGTAACTTTTCCCATGGTCTCAAAGTATTTTCACATCTATCATTAATCTTTTACAATCGTCATGTGACACAAACAGGGCTGAATAATTATCAACTCCATCTTTAATTTTAAAAAAATGAAGCATAGAAATGACAAGAGATTACTCCAGATATTCAGATCTCAGCAATAGGACTAGAACTCAGAGTCTCTGACACCGGTTTATTACCCAAGTTACAACACCTCATTAAGAATCCTATACCAACAAGCCCTGTCTTCTATGCTATATAAGTTTAAATATGAAAAAGGAACAAATTCTGCCAAAGATGTACCATTTATATGGCAATTCCATCTCAGGACAGGAACCCTCATGAGACAGTCTGATGGACTTCTTCAGCTTGAGCAGAAATAATAAAGAATTTTAATACTTTGAAAAACACTAAAAAAACACCAACAAGATCAAAATCTGTTATAGCTTCCAATTGTGTCCAGGGTCCACTTTGAGAGCTTAGCAAGTCTGGCATAATAAGCAGGAGACTGATTTCCCCTCTGCAGTTTGTAACAGACTATTATCATCGTTATCTTTTACATTTTGCCACACACCCATCACATGAAACCCAATTCATAGCAGCATTCAGCATTGTTATCGTGTTCCCTGGAGATGTCATTTCACCACAACCCTCCCTACTGCCAAAGCCTGGGTATGAAGATGAGGAAGCCCTTCATGTGAGAACGTCTCCCCTGCATTCAGACGTCCCTCTGCTCTCCTTCCCTAACGGGCAGTTTACACCAGAGACGGACCCAGCATTCCCAACCTTTGATGAACGGGCACACACTTATGATCTTGAATTTGTCAAGACGCATCGGGAGGAGAGGACATTCGTCCTTTGCTTTCAGCCGTCTGCCAGGACTGCTCTCTGGCCTCTTTCCCACTCCATCATAGCCCTGCATGTGCTATGCGCCCCAGACTGGCATCTGTCTTCATTTTTCTTTTTAAATTTTTAATTAAAAATTAAAAACTAAAATTCTATTTTATTAAAAATATATGTACACATACCAGGTCATATAAAAAGCCAAAGAGTATCAAAGGTCTTATATTTAATAATAAAAATCAGGAGTCCTCTGTCTCCTGCCTCCTTCCCAGAGGCAATCACTTTCTATTCATTCAATGATTTTTTTTCTGCTTCTTCCATCATACTTCTAGATAATTTTCATATACTGCTATTTCTTAGTTTTTCTCCTTTGTTTCTGATCTATTGTCTTCCTATTGAAGATGACAGGATATAGCTGTCTTACATAAGCCCCTCACCAAACACATACACACATATTTCCCATTTTCCAAATGTTGAGTTTTTATTAAATCCATCTTCAGTATTTACATTATTCTGATTGTATAGACACTATTCACAGATAAGACATGTATTGCGCTTCTATTGCATTTTCTTTCTTGTAAAACTTTTCTTTGTCCTTGGAGTTAATAATTGTCACTACTTTGATTTTCTGTGTACCTATCACTAATCCACACCCAACTCTCTGACAATTATAAAGTTCCTCTCAATTAAACACATACGGTAGTGCATAAATTTCTTCCCCCCTTCCCCTTGGATCAATCCTTTCTGATGTCCTCTCCCCTGCTGCTCCAATCGGGGCCATTTGCTCTCTAATCCTGCTGTACAACTGCCATCCTGAGACTTCCCATCACCATCATTCTGGAGATACCCTATACTTCCATGTTGAGTCCCATTTTTTATGAATCTCGTGTCTTCTTCTTCTTGGTTTTATTCCCTAATTTTGATGGAGCATACCTTCCAGGAAGTTGTTCAGGAAGTTTGCACGGGGGGTAAATGACATATGCATGTCCAGAATGTTTTTGTCCACCTACATTCTTGGTTGGTAATTTAGTTGAATATAGAAGTATAGTCTGGAAATAATATTTATGCAGAAATTTGAAAGGATTGCCCCACTGCTTTCCAATTTCCAGTGTTGCTGTTGAAAAGTCTGATATTACTCCAATTCCCAATGAATGTTGGACATTTTCCCCCACCACACATTGGAAATTCTAGATTATCTCTTTAACCCCAAAGTTCACAGACACCACAATGATGTGAGGGGTTTTTTGTGTGTGTTTTTGTTTGTCTGTCTGTCTATTTGTTTGTTTGTTTTTACGCTCACAGTTCTGGGCACTTAGTAGATCCTTTCAACTTAGAGACTTATATCTTTCAGTTCTGAAAAGTTCTCTCATATTATTTGATAATCCCTTCTTCATCTTCTCTGTTCTCTCCTTATGAAATTTATTTTGGTTGAGACTGGATCCCCTGGATGGAGCCTCTAGTCATTTTATCTCTTCTCTCATTTCTTTTACTTCTTTTTCTGGAAGATTTCCTCAACTTCATCTTCCAATCCCTATTATGAATGGTTTTAGTCCTGCTCTCATATTTTCAATTTGCAAACGATTTTCCTTGTAATTTGCATGTTTCTCAGTGCAATTTCTTCTTTTATTCTTCTGAGGAATTTTTTTCCCTAAAATTTTCTACTTGCTAAATTGCTTTTTAAAAAAATATTTGTTGAATTTTGCCTTTTTTTTCCCCCCACATTAGAAGGATCTGGGGAGCCTTCGTTCTCTATTAATACTTAAACAAGACTGAGTGTGGTGGCTCACACTTGTCATCCCAACACTTTAGGAGGCCGAGGCGGGAAGATCACTTGAGGCCAGCAGTTTGAGATCAGTCTACACAACATAGCAAAACCCCGTCCCTATAAAAAATAGAAAAATTAGCCAAGGGTGGTGACACACACCTGTAGTCCCAGCTACTCAGAAGGTCAGAAGGCTGAGGTGGGAGGATCACTTGAGCCCAGGTGTTTGAGGTTAAGTGAGCTATGATGATGCTACTGTACTCTAGCCCAGTCAATAGAGTGAGAGCCTATCTCAAAAAACGAACAAACAACAATAACAAAAAAACAAACAAAAAAACTTAAAGCACACAAGAGCTGATCAAAAGCATTTGAGGTGCCTGTAATCCTAGCACTCTGGGAGGCCGAGGCGGGTGGATAGCTCAAGGTCAGGAGTTCAAGACCAGCCTGAGTAATAGCGAGACCCCGTCTCTACTATAAATAGAAAGAAATTAATTGGACAACTAAAAATATATGTAAAAAATTAGCCGGGCATGGTGGCGCATGCCTGTAGTCCCAGCTACTCGGGAGGCTGAGGCAGAAGGATCACTTGAGCCCAGGAGTTTGAGGTTG